>LBNU01004575.1:1585-16618 GCA_014162995.1 Artemisia annua | reverse complement strand
GAGTCAAAAACTTTTTTAGCCGTAAAATTGGCACCATGATGTCCCCCTGTGGGTCCATTGTGGCATGCTATCAAAATAGCTTCGGCCTCTTTCCCATGGACACATCTCCGAATGATTTGGTCCGCACAAATTTTGAACAAATAAGGGTCTTCCCAAAAATATTGTTTAACATCTTTGAAAAATTTCTTTTTGGCCTGGGTCGACATTCCTTTTCTTATAAAATTCCCCGCATGGTAATTTGCAAAATCGGCAAACCATGGGGTACTAGAATTACCAAGTGACACGCTCCCAAGGGCCTCGAGAGGAAATGAGTCATCAATATCCTTTTTCTCGAGCACGCCTTGGTGAGGATTTTCAAGACGGGACAAATGGTCAGCAGCTAGGTTCTCCGATCCTTTTTTATCTCTAATTTCAACTTTAAATTCTTGTAAAAGGAGAACGCAGCGCATAAGTCTTGGTTTGGCATCAGGCTTGGTCATCAAGTATTTTAAGGCTGAATGGTCCGTATACACTATGCATTTCTTTAAAAGCAGATATGGTCGAAATTTTTCAAAAGCATAGATAACTGCCAACATCTCTTTTTCAGTTGTTGTGTAATGAAACTGAGCACTGTTCATAGTTTTGCTTGCATAGTGTATAGGCCGAAAATATTTGTCCTTTCGTTGCCCCAGGACTGCCCCAATTGCATAATCACTTGCATCACACATTAATTCAAAGGGCAAATCCCAATCGGGGGCAACTAAAATAGGAGCCTCCGTCAACTTCTTTTTAAGGGTATTAAATGCTTCAATGTACTCATTGGTGAAGATGAACGGGGCTTCTTTTTCTAAAAGGTGAGTCAATGGTCGGGCTATTTTGGAAAAATCTTGTATGAAACGTCTATAAAAGCCAGCATGACCGAGGAAACTTCGAATTCCTTTGACGGTCGTGGGATGAGGTAATTTTGCGATAACATCGACTTTGGCTTTGTCCACCTCAATCCCGGCTTTTGAGATTTTATGGCCGAGGACTATACCCTCTTTAACCATAAAGTGACACTTCTCCCAATTTAGAACTAGGTTAGTGTCTTCACACCTTTGGAGCATTTGTTCTAAATGGGAGAGACAAGACGAAAATGAATCACCATACACGGAAAAATCATCCATAAAAACCTCCATTGTCTTCCCGATCATGTTTTGAAAAATGGCGGTCATACATCTCTGGAACGTGCCTGGGGCATTGCATAAGCCGAAGGGCATACGTCGATAGGCAAATGTTCCGTAGGGACAAGTAAAAGTGGTTTTCTCTTGATCGGGAGGATCAATGGGAATTTGAAAATAGCCAGAAAAACCATCAAGAAAACAATAAAACTCATTTCCTGCAAGTCGTTCAATCATTTGATCCATGAAAGGAAGCGGAAAATGGTCCTTTCGAGTTGCTTCGTTGAGCTTTCGATAGTCGATGCACACTCTCCAACCGGTTACGAGACGTGTGGGAATAAGCTCATCATCATCATTTGTCATGACAGTCATTCCACCCTTCTTTGGCACACAATGGACCGGGCTAACCCATGAGCTATCAGAAATGGGGTAGATCATCCCAGCGTCGAGGAGTTTGATAACTTCATTCTTGACTACATCATGGATTTTTGGGTTAACTCGTCTTTGTTGTTGGATGGACGGCTTAGCATCGTTTTCAAGTAAAATCTTGTGGGTGTAAAAACGAGGATCTATGCCTTTGATATCGGAGATACGCCATGCGATGGCATCTTTGTGCTTTTTGAGCATGTCGACGAGACGGTTCTTCTCCTCATCTTGTAGGTGTTTGGAAATAATGACGGGAAGTTTGTCGGTTCCTTCTAAAAAAGCGTATTCAAGATGAGGAGGCAATTCTTTAAGCTCGAGTTTTGGAAGTTTTTCTTCAGATGGCTCGACCTTTTTGACTTCTTCAACAAAGAGTTTCTTCGGAGGGAGAGGTGAAAAAGGATCTTCATTCAAAAGTTGTTCAAGCATAAGAATGTCTCCCTCCGGATCATAATAAGAATCATCATCATCGCCAACAAATGAAGATGTATCTATGGAGAAAAATTCATCGACTTCTTCCAAAAAAAGGAAGTCACCTCCTTCAAATGGAGTGAAGGAAGGGGAAGAGTCGGCAAATATGGGTTGAGAGGTAGGTGAAGAATCATCAATAAAGAGTGAAGGGGTAGAATTATTTGAAGGGGTAGAGGAAGAAGAAGTAGGATTGCCACTTGAAAATCCGAGTATCTCTTGGGAATACTCTTCAGAAAGTTCATCAACTTCATCAATGACATCGATTTTGCTTATGGTCATGGGCTCGCTGGTGGAAGAATATCTTGCTGTTTGATCCAAATTAAACGTAACGACTTCATGACCATCTCGCAAGGTAATCTCTTCATCGTACACATCAATCAAAGCACGACCCGTCTTTAGGAAACCTCGTCCTAGAATGAGCGGAACCCTTGGATCGGGATCAAAATCGACGACAACAAAATCAGCCGGAAAGTGAAATTTTCCCACATTGACGATGACATCTTCGGCTATGCCTTTAGGACGAGAGGTAGAACGGTCGGCAAGCTCGAGTGTCATGCGTGTCGGAGTCAAAGGGGTAACGACAACTTCTGCCAGACGGAAAACGGCATAAGGCTAATGCTAGCACCTAAATCGGCTAAGGCGAAACATTGAACCATTCCGGGAAAATTGCATGGAATTAAGAACTTGCCGGGGTCTTCAAGCTTTTCGGGAAGCTTTTTAAGGAGCACTGCCGAGCAATTCGCATTCAAAGGTGTAGTCGACATTTCATACAATTTATCTTTATTATTCAACAAGTTTTTAAGCATTGATGAAAACTTTGGCATTAACACAACAGCATCAGCAAGACTCAAATCAAAGCGAATGTCTTGAAACATCTTAAAGAACTTTTCCTTCATTATGTCATTTTTATCTTGACGTTTTTGCTCATTAAGACGAAAAGGATATGGAAGACTTGTTTTAACTGGTTCATCTTGTTCAAAAACAATTTTCTCTTTTCCTTTTGAAACATTTGCATTTTCATTTGACGGTTGAACCACCGGAGGTTGGATATTTTCGGTCCTTCCTTGGTGAATAGGAATTCTCGTATCCGTTGTCACCTCGGTTGCACGGTCTACTACCTTTGAAGGAGGAGTATAAGAGGTAGTTGGAACCGTTGGTTCTTTGTAAGAAACGCCACTGCGTGTTGTGATCGCCTTGACATCGCCCCTCGGGTTAGCGATCGTGTTGCTAGGTAAAGTAGTGGTACGCGAACCCGAGGGTCGATCATTTAAACGCTTGTTCAATTCAGCCATTTGATTAAGCATCACATGATTCATTTCCTCTTGTTTCTTAATTTGTGCCTGCTGACTTTGCAAAATGGTTTGGTTGTTTTGATTTTGACGAAGTAATTTTGCTAACAACTCATCCGTGTTCGATTGATTTTGCACAACACCTTGATTCTGGTTAAAAGTTTGCCCACGGGCATTGTTATTGAAACCTTGACCTTGATTTTGAAAATTCTGATTCCCATGATTATTATTTCCATAATTAGCACCTTGACTTCCAAAATTACCATGATTACTTTGAAAATTTCGATTTTGGTTAAAACCTTGATTTTGATTTTGGAAACCTTGATATGCACGATTCTGATTTTGATTGACTTGATTACCATGACTTTGCACATTTTGGTTTGGTGGCGGATTATTAAAACCAGGTGGTGGTCCAAGAAAGTTGGTGGAACGGTAGCTGAGGAGATTGCGGTCTCCTTGGGGTTGGTATCGGTTACCACCCATGTTAGCAGCGTACACATGCTCGTTATGGACGTTACAAGTTGTTGGACATTCGTAATATGAATGGGGACCACCACAAGTTTCGCAACTTGGGTTAACTGCATTGACGGTTTGAGAAGGTTGTTCTTTGTTTTGAATAAAAAGTCCCATTTGTTTTGTAAGAGCAACAATAGCATCAGAGTTTTGTTTGTTAGACTCGATAACTTGAGACAAAAAATCGTCGTTAGACTTGTTACTAGCACTTGACACTTGTGTTTTGCTTCGTGAAGTTCGCACTCTTGCTTTGTTTTCAATGATCGTGAATGCATCTTGAGTGTTTCGAGATAACAAATTACCACCAGCAGCAGAATTGAGCGAATCTTGATCAACGGGATTCAAACCATTATAGAACGTATCGATTTGATGCAATTCAGAAAACCCGTGATTCTGACACTTTTCAAGTAACTCTTTGAATCGATCCCAAGCCTCACTAAATGATTCATCGAAAGCTTGTTGGAAACGAAAGATTTGAGTGCGAAGATTTGAGGTTTTTGAAGGTGGACAGAAATTGTTAAGGAACTTGCTAGCCAAATCATCCCAAGTATGAATCGAATTGGAGGGTTCTTTGTCTAGCCAAGTTACGTGCAAGCCTTGAAGAGAAAAGGGAAAACAATTCATTTTGACAAACATTATAAGGAAACTTTGGTTTGATTCTTAATTGTTTCAAGCAATGTCGGTTATGTTTCGAAGGTGAACATGAGGAATCTCGTTGGGACAAAACCATGTAAAGGATATTACCCGAAAAATTGAGATTGAGTAAATCCATGAATTGATTTTTCAAAAATGATTGCTTGAATATCGGGGATAACAATGGCTCTCCTCACACCTGGAAAGGCATTTGGGGGTTTTCCTCCATTGGACGTAAATCATTTTGAAGAGGTTGTTACCACCCTACCGGCGGGTGTTCACCATTTGTTCTTGTGCACGTTGTTGTTGCTTGTTATTCCATCTTGGTTGATGAAATTCTTGAGGATCAACGTAACTCGGGTACGTTCTTTTGCTTTCGTCTACGACGACTGCGCTTAGAAGGCACGCTTAAAGGAAAGAAGGTTGCCGTTCAAGTAGACTTGGAACGAGCTGATCATACAAATCAAAACAAAACAAAGTGAAAAAGTAAAGTAGAAAAGGAAAATCTTTTTTTGCGTTTTTATTAAGTTTTGTAACAAGAAAAAGAGAAAAATATTTTTGGCTTTTATAGGTTTTATAATTTTTAGTTGTTTTTATGTTTAAGAAAAGCGTTAACTTCTAAAAGAAGGTTCTTCAAAACACAAGTCTCGAACGACGAATGACTTAATCTTTTCAACCGCTCCCCGGCAGCGGCGCCAAAAATTGATCGAGGGCAAACTAGCTAGTGAAAGCAAGAACCTCGGGTCGTAGTCCCAACGAGGGTTGAAATTGATCTTGTCACTCGAGTCGTGAGGTATGTGAAGTGAATTGGTTTAAAAGATGTGATTTGGTTTTAGTTACACTACGAAAGGTTTGCATAAACTTTAAATGAAATACAGAACGAGATAAGAAGAAATAAGTTGAACGATAAAAGAAAACATAAGGCTAAGTAATGCGTAAAAGAAATTAGGTTAAAGTTTAAACTATAAAAGAAAGAAATAAAGAAAATGTTTATTGTAGATTTTATTTTTAATAAACTAAATAAAGAATAAACTAGGAACGTTTAAAGTTAAAACGTAAATAAACTTTAACTAATTAGAAAGCAAGTTAACTAAGTGAAAATAAATCTAAGAGGTTTAAAGAAAAATTGGCAGAGTAACATTTATCGAGTGAGGTTTATTTTCTTTCACTTCTAAACGTTACTCTGCCAATTTTTCTTTAAACCTCTTAGATTTATTTTCACTTAGTTAACTTGCTTTCTAATTAGTTAAAGTTTATTTACGTTTTAACTTTAAACGTTCCTAGTTTATTCTTTATTTAGTTTATTAAAAACAAAATCTACAATAAACATTTTCTTTATTTCTTTCTTTTATAGTTTAAACTTTAACCTAATTTCTTTTACGCATTACTTAGCCTTATGTTTTCTTTTATCGTTCAACTTATTTCTTCTTATCTCGTTCTGTATTTCATTTAAAGTTTATGCAAACCTTTTGTAGTGTAACTAATCACATCTTTTAAACCAATTCACTTCACATAACTCACGACTCGAGTGACAAGATCAATTTCAACCCTCGTTGGGACTACGACCCGAGGTTCTTGCTTTCACTAGCTAGTTTGCCCTCGACCAACGACAAAGTCTCAAAATCATGCTGGAAATCATACCTGACGGCGTCAGACACCAAAAGGTGACGCCGTCACTTGAAGACAAAAGAGATGGTTTTATGTCGTACCAGACGCTCAAGAGAAGAAATCAAGGTTTAACACCTGACGGCGTCAGGTGTTACAGAATGAAGACTGTCTCCTGTAATGCTAAAGAGAGACGACCCAGAGGATTTTACAATGTGACACCGTCAGAAGTAGATCTAGGTGATCCGAGAACCCTAAACACGGCGAGTTGACGGCGTCAGAAGCTAAAAGCTGACGCCGGCAGAATGTAATCTCTATATATATTTTAGGATTTTTCATTCATTAGGGGAGGAACTTTTTGGTGGAACACACACACAAACCCTAGTCTGAATTTCAGAACTTTTTAACGGTTTCATACCCTTATTTCTTCCATGTTTAATTAAAGATAAGTAGTCCATCAATCATTCAATATGTCTATGTGTTTTTTGATTATATCTTATGCTTGTCTTTCTTTTAACATGCTAGGCTAGGTTTATTTGTGTTTGCTTAGATGTAATGAAACCTAGTTATTGATTGTTGATTAAGGGTTTGTTATTTATTGTTGTTGGGTGAATGATAATCGATGTTAGGCTTAAGAAAACTGGCTAATCTCCTATATGGTAACATGCTTGAACGTCTTAAGAAACATGAATCAGATGTGTACTACGATTTTAATGGTTGTGTTTAATGCATAAGTGACTATTAAGGAGGCCATGGTTATGATACTAAACGTGTCGCCATAGGAAGAGATAGAAGCTTATAGAGTTGGGGAAGATCATACACGGCCCCACGAATGGTATTAAGGAATGCAAACCGTCACCCATGCAATTGTAACAAACTTATCAATCAATAAAAGATAGCTAGGGAGTAATGAAGTCTAAGTAAACACGTTTTCTCCTTATAAGTTTTCTCATTTTATTTTCTTGTCATTTTATTTTTATTTCATTAGTAGTTATTTGGGTTAGTTGAATAGCAACTAATTCCGCCCACTCTTCCAAAACCGAGATTTTTACTTGCTTTCCATAAAATATAAAAATATAAAAAGAATCATCCCTCACCCCTAGACCTAATTAGACTACTTTCAATCCTAATGAACACTATTCCCCGAGAGAACGATCAATCCCCCGGTACTTGCCACTACACTATACTACATCGGTCAGGTACACTGCCTCGTGGGGATTGCAAGCTTCTCAAGATCCCTTGAGAGGTAAAACCTTTTTGTAGACCGCAATCCATGCATCAAGTTTTTGGCGTCGCTGCCGGGGAATAGTTATTGCTTAGGTTGAATTTTATTTTTATTAGGTCTACTCACTAGATTCCTTTCTAGTGAGATTTTTATTTTATTTTTATTAGGTTTTCTTTAGTCTATCTTTTTCTGCCCAATCCATTGTTCGAATCTTCCTTGGCCATCATGGTAAACGAAGATCTCACTAGTCTTAGGATCACTAGGAGTCGTAGTTCCATAAAAAACCTTGTTCCGCCATACGCAGAACCTGAAAGGGAAATGTGTAGAAAGACCTGATGAAGGAGGGATGTTTTGATGGTGTGACGTGGCTGCGTTGGTGGCAAGGAGATGGTCAGGTGGTGGTGTCGATTGCTGATATAGGAGGGAAGTGGAGAGAGTAATATGTGTTTCATACGAAAGAGAAAAGAACATATATTTTATATGTGTTGGTGTCAGTTTAATAAAGAGATGAGGATAAGAATGAGAGTTTGATATTATCTTGAGTTATCGGGTGTAGTTGATCCCGGTAATTACTAATGTTAAGTCCTTAAATTATGAGATTTAAAATTGGTTAACGTAAAAATATAATACTTACAAAGATGTTAAAACTTATTAACATACTCCAACTAAGTATATTAGGTTCATAATAATATGACTATACCAAGTTTAAAATTTATGCATAAAAGACTTGTAACGTGAGCTTTAGATCTTATATTTTAGAATTTGTAAAATAAAGTAAAACAAAGTTTGAAATGATGCATTAGAGTGTTGTACATTGGCTTTTAAGTTTTGAACTTTAGTGTTTACATAAAATCATAGTTATAATAAATTAGAGTTTCGTGAAACTCTATTAAATGGCAAAAGTTTAGTCTGAACGTTAAGTAATCGTATGTTAACAAGATTGCGTAAAGCGGTAAATAAAAGTTGAAAAGTTTTATAATTGACGTATAAGGATGTTTACTAAGGTATGTTGGTGTCGGTGAGCACGTTTATTAAAAATGCGAGTTACGTAACATTAATTGGTTTGTTGTGATCAGATATACTGATAAAGTTTAATCTTTAAAAGAAAATTATACGTAGAAAATGGATAAATATTCTTGCATTAGAATATTATATTTATTTAATACAAGGTGAAATTTACCGGTGGTTACACCAACTTCCATACACCTTTCTTATACACTCATACATACACTTCCCTATACACATACACACTCTTTTCTACATACTCACATACACACACCTTTATTTTCAAAATACACACACTTCACTCACATACCTCTCTTCACACATACAAGGCTCCCCGTCACCTCAACTTTACAACTCTCTTATACATACAACTCATACCTTACACATCACATCCTTATACAACATGTTCTCTACACTCTCAATACCTTTACATTCAAAATACACACACTACTCACAACCATTTCACCTTCTACATACACAAGGCTCCACATCACATCCTTACTTACATATTCCCTTACACACACACAATCCAACCCTTATATTCCTTACACCCTTTCACATCCTAACCTTTTCACCAACATCCACACTTTCTCTCCAAGAAAGGAATATTCCTTTGGATATTCTCTCTTAACCCAACCATGGTTCTCCTAACCCAACTATGGTTAGTTCTCTACACTTAACCTTGGTTAACTCTTAACCACATCAAGGATGGAATAATCCCTTGGATATACCCTTTAACCTAACCATGGTTTATTCTCTACACACTCTTCTAACCTAACCAAGGTTACTTCTTAACCCAACCTCTCTCTTTTCTATGCCATGTGAGGAATACCCATTCTACCCCTCTACTCAATTATCTCTTCTTTCTTTCTATCTTTGATAATTGATTTTCTAATAAACACTTCATAAAACATTTTCCTAATTGGCTATTTGAGTTGGTAAACCTTAGATTGATTAATGTTAAGATTTTGTGTGAAGTACAATTGGGGGTTTAGCAAGGATATGTATTTATAAGATCCAACACCCAACACTTGGGAAAAATACAACAGAGTTCCTGGCGCGCTGCCCACGTGTTGACGCGTGGGTGACGCGCCGGCCTCGGTACATTTTTCCCAAGTTTGGGTCTTGGCCTATAAATACCCGCTTGCCTCTTGTATTCCTCACCCCTTGCCATTACTCTTTTTCTTCACATTCTTTCTCTCTAATCTCTCTATTTTCTGTTGTGTTCTTAGTTACACACACTAACATCTTTGAAAGAACACATCTCCTTGCAAGGGAAGAATCTCAAGAACTTAATCCACTCTTGTGATTGTGTCGAGGGTCTTCTTATCTTTACCCTTTCTACTACAATCAAGTCTCTAGGTTAGGTTAGGCTTGATTAAACAAACACTTACTCATTCATTCATTTGTTTGTAAGGGAAGTATTGTGTCTTGGTGACCAAGCCTAGATCATTGGGTATCTAGTTGGGTTTTGATACTTCTGGTGGGAAGTTTTGGTAGTGGTCTTGGTGACCCTTAGGTGAAGTCGAGTCACGAGGTTCTTTTGGGTGGTTTCCGAGGGCGGAATACCGAGTAACTCCTTCTTTGTGAGCATCGATATTGGTGAATATCAGTGGAGTGAATTGTAACGGTTTGTAGTCCACCGAAAGGATTATACTAGTGGAATAGTATCGTGTCGTGGATTCACAACTGGACCTACGGATGGTATAAACCCCCCATCCCAAACCAGTATATATCGTTGTGTTCTTTACTAGCTTTATATACTCGTGGTTGTGATTGTGTTAGTGGTTCTCTATACTTAGACCACTTGGTTGTCTTTGAGGCTTAAAGTTTTTAAACGTTCTAAAAGCCGAAGAAACAGTATTCACCCCCCTCTACGGTTCTACAATTGGTATCAGAGCAGAATACCCAAGTTTTTGAGCGTTAAAACCTTCCCGAGAAGTCGTCTTAAGTCAAAAACTTCTTTCCCAAAAATCTAAAATCCTAACTAAGTTTTTTGGTAAAGTAGAGTATAGATACATGGCTCAAGAGAACTACGTTGAGGGGTGTTCTATGCAAAGACCACCTTTGCTAGAGACCGATGGGTTTTGCTTTTGAAAAACCTGGTTTGAGACCTATGTTAGGTCCAAAGATCTTGATCTATGGGAAATCATCCAAAATGGCAACTGATGAGGCGAAAAGTGTACCGCTTTTAGGGGGTCATTTAAGCCCTAAATCGTAATTATTTGATCAAATATTGCCCTAAATCGTTCCTTTTGTCATTTTAGGTACTTTGGAGAAGAAATCTGGAAAAAGGAAGCATTTTGGATGTTTTTGGAGCATAAAAGTGAAGAAAACGACAAAGTCTCTAATTCTGCTGGAACAGTATCCATGACGGCGTCAAGGCTTAGGAGGTGACGCCGTCAAGCTAGACAAACGGAGGTGGATGTAAAGATTTTCCTTGTTAAGCCAGAATGGAATTTTGGGACTTAAAGGGGGATGGCGTCAAGAGGCCGTCAGGAAACCCTAGCACGGTGTTGATACAAAAGTTGGGCGTTCCTTGTTTGGGTTCCTTCCTTCATATCAATTGCTTGATATTGCTTGAGATCTGCACACTAAGAAAGAAACAAACACCGTTAGGCTTATCGAGGGATTGTCTCCCCCGATTATCCTCCGGCGTGAGAGTAAGTAATCGTAGTTTTAGGGTTGTGAGAAGAGTTAGGATCGCTTTGTAAATCGTACCTTTGCGAGGGTTAGGGTTCCCTCTATTTATAGGCATGTAACCGATAAGGTTACTTGTTCCTTACTCTACGGCGTATCCGCCGATATCGGATATCTCTAGTGAATATCTTCCTTGTTTAGAAGATATTCCTTTATCCGTTCCATAAATACGTTTTGGACTTGGGCCTTATGGGCCGAAGCCATTCAGTTGGTAGTCCAACTGATATGAAGCTAGGCCGCGCGTAGCGGGCTTAAGTATTTGTATTGTTTACTAATCGGGTCCGTGACCCGGTGTGGACTATACATCATCTTGTCCCCCCAGTCTAGTGTGCGCACGACAAAGAGTGCGGATGCTAGACTAACAATGCCCAAATTATTCCCGACTCGTGCGCGGGAAGAATTCAAGTCGTTTGCCGCCAAAAGGGAAGTTCAATGAATCTAGTTGAAAAGGTTTAAATCCCTCACCTCGGGAAACGGAAACACTATCCACGTGTCTCGTACCGTTTCAAACCCCAGCCACATATTCTGAGTTAGTGGAATCCACGTGTCAGTCATCGGTGGTGAGTGAGAAACATATAAGTACCACTGCATTTTTACCGTGTTTTTCACAGTGAAAAGTGCAAGTATCTCTCAAAAAATACCAAGAACTCCGCCGCAACCCTAGTTTTCTAAACCAAGGTAACCTGCGCCCACGCTTAAAAATGGTTATTCAATTGGAAGATTGCCACTCCAATATGACCGCGGGTGAACTGCAACAGTTCTCCACGGATTACTATATTCCGTTGGATCTGAACCCGGTGGTGCCAGATCCAGAAGATACCATAGAGGACTACCCCGTAGGGAAGGTGGGTGTATACACGCGATTTTTCGAATGGGCGAATCATCGCGTGCCCATCACCGTATTCCTGAGGGATATCCTCGTATATTATAGCATTCCTATTTCCCAGTTGCACCCCCTAGGCGCTGGGAAAATATCCAATTTCGAGGTCAATTGCCGTTTATTGGCGATTCCTCCCACCCTCCACCTTTTCCGTGCGTTCTATCGCATATCGTGGTTAAATGGGTGGATAACTTTCACGAAGCGCTTAGGCGCGCTTCAATGTTTTGCAAAGAAGGTGGACAAGCTTCCCAATTGGAGGGAAAAGTTCTTTTGGATTGACTCTGCTGTCTTTCCATTTGACTTTCCCTTCCACACCAAGATGTCGTTGGAGAAGGATGAGCGCCCTCTAGACACGTGGTACAACCTGGATCATGCGCGGACTATTGACGCGAACCGCCTCCATATCAGGCCGTACCCTGAGGCGTTCCTGGTGCACATGGGCATCAGTCGTAATTATTTCGACCCGCCTGATTGTGTCCCCATGTTTATAGCCGCGGATGGTTCGGGTTGGTGCTCATCCTGTCTTCTCTATCTCGTAAGCCTTTTTCTTTGTCCATATCTTATATAACGTATTCTTGTTATTTGCGCAGAGATGGATTTGTTCGGGCTCGTAGAGATGGAAAACCCCAAGTCGGTTGCTGTTGGGGTGCGTCCGCTGAGGGATGGGGAGGACCCCATATTGGAGGCGACGCGCAAGCGCGTTACGGAGTTGGTTCTCCCTGAACCTGAGGGTTCCCCTGCTATGGCTGTTCCTATACAGCAGGTGCCTCCACCCCAGCCGGTCGCGACTGAAGCGCAGCCTGCGCCCACTGTAGCGCAGCCTCCCCCCCAAGCTGAGGATATCATCCGTGTTGACTCAGATGAGTCGGATGAGGAGGTTGTAGAGCTGAAGCGTAAGAGGGCGGCTGATGGTAATAGTGATGGTGCGGAGTCTTCTAAGAGACCGCGTTCTGAGACTGAATATGAAGCTCTCTCCTTTGGGTAAGTTTGTTTAGTCAGTACAAACTTTTTTTTTTTATGAAGTTATTATCTAACTTTTTCTATCTGTGGCGCAGTGAGAGCTCAGGAGACTTGAAGGAGTCCGTGACGGACTTGAAGGAGTCCGTGACGGCTTCTGAGTCTGAGAAGAGTTTGCCCTTGTCCCCCCCGCACATGTAAGTATTTTGCATATGCTTTCGGTGTTTGTCGTATCTGAATTGTTTCCATATACTAACACCTGGTTGCATTTTATTATGGTGCAGTGATCAACATGTGAGGAGCAGCAGCGCACCTGGTGCGGGTGGGGAGAGTTCTGAGCCGCATGTGGAAGTTGCTGACCCACATGTGAGGAGCAGCTGCTATGGAGAGGGGTCTCCCAAGGAGAGTCCCTTTGTTGATGCAGCGCAGTCTCCAAGGGTTATTGGCCAAGAGTCTCGATCATTCGACTCTGTGATGGAGGAACTGGCCTCCGTCGCTGCGCACCAGTCTGAGCTGGTAGCGCAGGCTAGAGCAAACTACTCAGTGGAGAGTATTTGCTCCCAGTATGAGGAGCGGATCTCCTCTTTGACGGCGCAGCTGGCGGCTGTCAAGTTAGATTTAGCAAGCTCTAAGGCTGAGTAGCTGAGCTCCCAGGCTAAACTGGAGCGCGCAGAGCAATCTGCGCAAATTTTGGGTGATCAGAAGATAGCCGTGATGCTACAGCTGAAGCAGGAGCGCGCTGGTCACGAGCGCTATCTAAGGGACTCCAAGTGGGTGCTGAAGCACTTTGAGCAGCACCTTGGAGATCACTATGCCAACCTGGAGGAGTTCCGCAGTCGGATCCAGTTGATGCTGAATAAGCAGGAAGAAAGGCTGCAGAAGCTCAGCATTGAGTACGACGAGGAACTGTATCCGCACCTGATGCAGTCTATTGCTGAGCGCAGGTAATTATTTCCTCGTTCTTTAAGTTGCATTGTCTGCAAATATATATATTTCCACTAATACTTGTGTATTTTGTCTGTTTGTTAGGTGGTTGATCAGCAATGGGCTGCGCCTTGCTGCCATGGGTACGCTGGAGCACCCTGAGCTTACCGGTGCCTTTAGCAAGGTTGTAAACCGCGCTAAAGATTATGGTAAGGCTCTGGCCGTCGAGGCGCTTGCTGAGGCCAAGCAGTTGACTGTGCCTCCCACCGAGATCTCGTGGTACAAGGCTGCTGCACAGGCGGAGCTCACTGCGGCTATGAAGGGTTTGAAGGAGCTTGACCTTCCCCATATTGGTCAGTTGGAGCGTGACCAAGATCAGCCCATCAGCGTCATCATGGCGGGGTTGACTCTTCCGCGCCATTTGGGAGAGAAGGCTGAGGAGCAGGCGGACTTCTTCCTGAAGCCGGATGTGTCGCAGCTGAAGGTACCCATTTTTGCTCAACCACGTCATATGTTGGACCCCTTTCACATCGAGAGGGAGGTTACTTTACAAAGATCCTTAAATTGCCATGCTACCAGGTGCGCAAGGAAGAAAGGCGTAAAAGGGAAAGCTGTGATGTGCGGCATAGGCGCTGCTCATCTGCCTAGGAGTGACAGTGTTCCAGTTTCTGTGGCGACCGTTGATCCCAAGGACGCGGCCATTTTGCAGCATCTTAAAGCTTCTAAAGAAGAGGCCATGGGTGAAAGCACCAGCATCCTTAGTCGCTCCTGGAGCATTTAGGATTTGTATTTGTAACCTTATTTTTTTTCTTTGTATAAACTTATGTTTATATAAGAAGGAAGTTTTTGTTCATATACTTGGCGTATGTTATACTTTCCCAAGCATTTATGTTTATTCCAAACACGTTGTTCGCGTATAGCGCATTCGTCTTTTGGTGAAGACGTTATGAGAGATAACTAAGTTATATCATGCTCGATTATAAGATGTTTTTTAGGATTTTTTTCTAAGTCTTGCGTGAGATTTTAATAACTTAGTTAAAAGATCATAGTTGTCTATGCGAGTTACTTGTCGTATTTAGTTAAAGAATCAAGAGTTTTGATTTCTTAAGTTGTTAAACGCGCACAGTGTGCCCTATCGCGTGCCTATCGTGAGGTGCGTAAGTTGCTTGCATCAACGTCTTGAGCGCAAGTTGTTTAACAAGGATACGTAATCCATAAGTTGATGGGTTTGCAACCCTCTTACTCAACAAGTTAATTGGTAGGTTAACT
>LBNU01004574.1:51949-67211 GCA_014162995.1 Artemisia annua | reverse complement strand
TATGAGGTAATAATATCGCTGATAGTATATACCTTACTGTATATATATATATATATATACTATATACTATAGTATATATATATATAGTTATATTATATATATATAATATATATACTACTTATACTATGATATATATGTAACTATATATTGCTTATCCACGGATTTTGCAAGTTACCCTTTCCACAAGGGTAACAAGCTCAAATTCTCGGCGTGGTGGTTATTTATGGTGGATACGCACATTGGTTGCGGGCGAATGCAAACACTGTTCCCACTTGGAGTCCGTTGATCATAACACAACTCCACAACACTTCAAGGCTCCCTAGCTGTCTTAACTCGCAAGGACTCGAAATAAAATCAGCTTTCTAGAAGCCTTGCCTCGTCACATCACTTAAACCGAAACACACAAGCATAGAAACACTTGGATAGGCTACTTGCAACCAATCATGGTATTCTACCTCCCCCTACTCGTTATCCTCACCCTATTATTCTCTTTGTCTCTTCAACTTGCGTCCCTATCATCATGTATGTACCCTCATGCAATCTATTCCTACGTACAAACTCAAAACACTCTCACAAACTCACCCTAGCTCACTGCCTGGTACCAAGAAGGAAACAAGGAGGTTCAATCTCGTCTCAAGCTCTTACAAGCTCACAATAAGCCCCACTCAAGACCTTGGTGTGCTAGGAATCAAGCCACAAGTCCACTTTTCCTTACCTTGCTTCCACAGTTCATAATCTTCCTACCTTTGAAGGTGTAGTAAGTGTTTTCAACACTTAGTTAATTTTTGATCTCATTTCTATGTTTTCCTATTCGTGTACATCACCAACACTTTCACCTAATTACTCCTATGTCTCGTTAAGCTCATGTCTCACAAAATCACTCTCCCACATCTCTATACAACCAAGAATATGTATATGAACTCTATATAGGCTTAACATAATCCTAAGATCATAAAAATCACACGTTTACAAGTTGGTTTGGCCTATATCGAAAAACATCTAAAATATTCTAAGTGTTTAGAAATGATTTTCTCACTTTAATTTGGTCTTGGTATTCGAAAACTATATGTATAACATATACATATTTTTGTACAAACTAATTCTTTGAAACACCCACAAACAAGCTACACAAAGCCCACACACTCATAAGCTCATGTAAGCTCTCTCACAAGCTCAAGGCTTGGCTACACCACTCGGTCACAGAAACATGAAAACACTCACATTGGGCCTAAAGCCCAGCACCACCTTATATTGTTGTGGCCTGATCCACGGCCCAATAACACCCCCTCTCACTTTGGCAAGGCCCAAGATAAGCCCATGAAACACTCCTGCCAGTTGGAAGCCCACTGGACCCACAGAAGACCCAATGGGCCATAACAGTTCATGTTAAGCCCATTAACACATAAATAAACTTAAAATAAGCTTTAGGCTCACATAAGCTAACTGATAACCTACTACCACATTTTCTAAGCTTCTGGTAACTTAACTAACTATTTGGAATAAGGTCATAAGCTAAAATGGTATTTTGGACTAATAATGTAAAAGAGTATAAAGTCTAGGGACTAAAACTACCAATATTGGAAACTATGGGTTGAAACTATAAATTTTGTAACTTAATGTTACCAATAGTAAATATAAACTATTTTGGGTCACTTGTGTAAATTTGGAGGTATAAGGATAAAAAATGAACATTTTATATATAAAGGACTAATTTTGCAAAGTTTACAAACTACAAGGACCAAAACTGTAATTTATGCAAACTTGGTGTTAAAACAGTATATTTAGAATATTTTTGTCATTTATTGACTATTTCGATATTATGAGTACTAAAAATGTAAATATACATTTCATAAGGACTAAAAGTGTCAACGTTGAAAGTACAAGGACTAAAAGTGTAAATATGGTAACAAGAGTGTCAAAACTGTTATTTTGACAAAATAAAGTTAGAAATGGAATAATTATAAACTTGAAGTACTTAAATGTCATTTCTATAAACATATGGGTTAAAAATGTAAACTTTATAAAGTATAAGGGTTAAACTTGTAATTTCACAAACATAAGTGGAAATGGTTATTTTAATAACACTAATCACAAAAGTAAATATTTGAGAACTAACTAGATAACAAAAGATCACCTTTCACTAATCAAATTAATATGTCACTTTCACACAACTCAAGGACTGAAACTGTAAAGTTTCACTATTAAGGTTTAAAGTGTAAACCTTTGGAAACCCTAAGGGTTATGGAGTAAAACATTCATAAAGATCATGGAACATAATGAACACTCAATCCACTGAAACTCTACACCCTGCTCGGGTACACAACTCTATAAGTCTGGCATGACTTATCATCAACACACATAAAGACAAGATAATATTATATATAATATTATTTTTGAACTTTAAGCATTATACACAAATGCAAACCACCCCACTACAAGAAACTGAGGTTTCTCATATTATCCAGGTTGCGTTTTGGAGCCATTCACCAGTTGCACTTGACATACTTATTACACCACTCATCTGAGGTGAGTCTATAGTCCCACTTTTTACATGTTTTACAAACTATGTGGGGGGATACATGCTACATTTTATGAACACAAGTATTTCACTTTAGTATGCTAACTGATTATTGCATAAGACACTGTGCCATCTTGAAAGTCCCTTACATCATGAACCTTAGTCACTTGTGAGTGAACACGAATACTGTGAATAGATCTATTGGTGCTTGACAGGCCCATTTGTTCTAGCCAGAATTTGGTAGACAAATGCACTTTATTTGATGCACTAGGAGAAATGGCAAACTCTTACCCAAGGGCCCCCTTATACTATGTTGATGTCCTTGTGATGGCTCACATACTACTTGTTAACGTTGAGTTCATGAGACTTATGGCAATAAGCATACGAAACCAACCAACTGATTACTTCTGAAATACTTGGAATGTGTTAATTGATTTTATCAAACATAAACTATGGATTCACTCAAAAATTTTGTTATCTTTTTAGCATGTTTATCTCAGGTAACTGCAAGCTCAGGAGGCATGGAGTGGGCATTTGACCTTGTGTCAGTGGTGTAACAAACAATAAATAGTCACTTTTAAACCATTAATGTGATGTAATAACTATTGAACATCCTTGCATTTGAATTCAATAATATGAACTCAAAAACGTCTCTTTGAGTCGTTTTCTATAATTATGACTGTGATCCTCTACGTAACACCCAATTAAGTCTTCCGCTGTTAAAAACAAATTTTGGGGCTGTTACATGGTGTTTTGTGTATGGTCGAGTTCTCCTGTTTGAAAACCCTTTTGTAGTTTGTGTTCTTTTCTCGCCGTGTAGTAGTAATACCTTTGACTTATCAGTAAAAAAGCTTACTAGCACAAACAAGTCATAAATTAAGGATATATGTTGATGATGATAATATACATATCCCTACTTAGTATCTTAACTCTTAAAGCATACATACACTCATAAAGTATACATACAAAAAATATTTGTATTTGTATTTTGAATATATGTAGAAGCATAAAAGATTGATGCAATAATTTTCGATCTTTAGCCAATGTATTTAATCATTGTAGCGTAAACAGAAGGCGGCTTTCTAAAATTCTAAAAGGTGGGGTTATTTTTGGTATATTATGGACTGAAAGGAAAAACAATAAAGGGTTCTGGATTTTGAATTACTTAAACTAGAAATAAAACATAAATGAAAAAAAAATGGGATGAACTACTATAGGAGATAAAAGCATTTACCTAAAGATAATCCACTTAGATGTCGGATAAACTAACAATTACCTATTTTTTTCTTTCTTTTCTTGGAATACTCAGACTTATATAACCCACAATGCTCCAAAGAAAAGGCCAAACAAAAAAGTACAAAGTCTTAGAAACCCACTACAGAGACAAAAAAATAAAAAGCAACCTTACATAAACAAATTAAAAGACCTAGAAATCCAAACATTCTAGTTCGTTGGTCTTGAAAAAAGCAGAGCAGAAATCCAAAGCTTGGAGAACCGTTGAATGGCCATAAACAAATCTTCCTCCATGATACTCACCTTCGTATCTAAGTCGGCATTTACATGTCTAATTCTCCATTTCCATATGGCCCAATCACAATATTGAATACCACCTTAACAACGTTTTCAATATTTGAACATCCATCAAATAAGTTTTCTAAGAGTAATATCCCTAATGGATAAGTAGGGGAAAGACACAGGATACTCAAGATTCTTGTATGTGCTTAAACACATACCTTTTATTTACCAAATTAAGACCAAAACGACCGAAAACTAACCATAAATGCCAAAGATATTGTGTTTTTGTGTTTGTGATCGTGCAGGTACGGATATTTCAAATATGGACATAAAATCAAGCTAAAATGACAAAAACGAGCACGAGATTTGGAAAAGTGTCAAAAGCCGAAGCCGGGGAAGCATTTTATCATTCTATGAGCTCAAATTGTCAAAAAGGCCCTTGTAGATTTAAAGAATTACAAAAAGAGTCCTTAGAGTAAACTTTGAAGAATTGGCAGAAATGATCCCTTAAGTTTCAAAAATGTCAAGATTGGTCCCTCATGATATAATTTTAAAGAAAATGACAACAAAGGTCCTCAAGAATCAGAGAATGACATGAAAGGCCCTTGGATAAAATTATTGAAGATTGGCAGAATCAGTCCCTAAAGTTTCAGAATTTACAACATTGGCCCTTGGATTAAATAACTTTACTAAATCTTATAATAACTAAAACCGACCCTCCTATTTTAATATAACCCAATCCACAATCCAACTCCTAGCCCACCACCATTTACAAATCACACAGGCCCAATTCCAAAATAACTAAACCCGGCCCCTTTCCCATTTTAAATAAAACCCAAGTCAAACAAACACCCCACCTGGTCAAACAAACCAATGTGCGCCCTTTTTACTCACCCATAGTTACTGTTCATTCTCCACCCCCATTTTTACCCTGCTTAAGTAATAATTACCCAATGATTGAATCTTCTAGAAGCTGACATGTGCAGAGCCTGACTCCACATGGATAGCCAAAGCGGCAGTCTCCCATTGGTCCATACACCTCATCAAATTTGATCCAAGGGTAGAAATTATTGCTTATCATTGAAGCTGAAATCAAGGGTCAAGATTGAGCATCCAAAGGATTCCAAAACCCTAGGAACCCCTCACCTTGGTTTCCCTATAAATACCCCCTCATTTCCCAAATTCAGTGTGTAGTTTTAGTATCGAATTTTTGCCAAATTATTTTTCTAGTTAATTAGTTTTTAAATTCAGTTGTATTCCAGCTTTTATATTGTAATCTCAAAGTTTAATGAATGAATTTTAGTTCTCTTTTCAAATTTCTGTTTTGCTTATTTACTTTAAATTTAAAAATAACTTATTAGTTGTTGATGAGATCAAATAAATACATTATATTAACATCATTTATCCTATTTAATTGACTTATTTTTCTAGATTATGTATGAGAATTGGTACTTGATTATTTACTTTAGTGATTCTCAGGTAAAAACAAGCAATTTGTGAAACTTGGCGATTTTGAACGAAATATGGAGCAAATTAATCAAGATGGAAAAGTCTACTGAAATCATGGAGTTACGCCGCATCATTCTAGACAGATGCGCCATACGATCATACTTAGATGAATTCGAAGACCATTCCCTGACTTACAAGAATGCGCCGCATGTGATTTTATCATGCGCCGCATATGAAACTTTAGTCAACAAAGAAGATCCAACTTGTTCTACACCAGATATGCCGCATCACAATATTGACATACGGCGTATTACTATCAAGACTTCAACAAATATAATCCAAGACGCTGAAGGACATGCGCCACATAAAGATTCAAGATACGGCGCATCTGAAGACGGTGTATGAACATTCCAGAATATAATAATCTTGGACCCCACGCGAAGTTACCTCAATGCGCCGCATCTACTTAGTTGATGCGTCACATCGAACCCTCAGACAGAAACTATAAATAGACCATCATAACATACGAATTTGAGTGCAACAAAACCCTAAGGAGACGAATTCAAATGAAAAAGCAACACAAGACACACCCCAAACGAAGATCTTAGAGCAGTAAGAAGGTCCTGCATGTGTATAATTCATTTAAGTAGTTTTGTTTTATTGTATTAGTAAACTTTAATCCATCAGGATTGATGGGCTTGTGGCCACCATACTGCTCCCCTTAAAATTGCTTTCCCATCGATTAAAAGTTTATGTGATGTTTTTTTTTGGTTCTTTTTATATGTGCTTTGATAACCTCTGTGTCTAGCTGTGTTTTGCTTGGGCTGCCATACCCCCTCCGCGCCTACTTAACTAGTGTCTACATAAGTGGGATAGGCATAAGTGATCATTAAGGGTTTACTCGCCTATACTTAAGATCCAACGAGACAGATAAGATTACGATACTCATCATATAAAACTAGCAATAAAGCAGGTGACAAGCTACTTAACCATAGGACAGGCCTTCTATCTGTATTTATTATCTATCCGTGTACGTGTTTGCTATTCTCTGATTCGTTCTAATTAGTTTTACTTTTCTGTTTAATCTGCCAAACTGTGCTAGTCTCTCATACTAAACCCCCTTGCGTTAGATTAGGTTGTAAAACTAACATAGTATATTAAAATACTGATTAGGTTAACTAGATATTACGTTCCACTCTTAGTTATCGACACTCTGCTTACCACTTTCTACATACTGATCGGGTACACTGCTCGTTAGTGTGTGTGTTATTTGATAAGTCGGCAAAATATAAATTTAAAACTTGAATAGGCATAAACACCTCTATATTACACGTGACACAACACGCATCAAGTTTTTGGCGCCGCTGCCGGGGAGTGAATTGTTAATATCTGTTTATCTTATTAGTATTTTAGTTAGGTTTTCTAAGTTTTTAATTTTTAGGTTTTTAGATTCTAACCACTAACTTTGTTGTATATTAGTTAGATTGCATTCATTGTATAATTTCATATTTACTGTTTTGTGTGTTTATTTTCTATATTTTTCGTATTTTTATTTTTCTTTTGTATTTCTGCATTAACTGCTGTCGCTGTATTCTGCTGATACAAACGATACGGCGCATCTTTTATTTAGATGCGGCGTATTGCGTTTTAATTTTTTTATATACAGCGCGTTTAATAATTCGAATACGGCGCATCTATCCCCTAGATACGTCGTATTCTGTTTTTAATCAGAAATCTTTTTAAACCCTAACCGTCATACGGCGCATCTGTTTTACAGATACGGCGTATTTATTTATTTATTAAAAACAATTTTTGAATTATTAAATAGAAGCGGCCCATCGATTTTTATCGATACGACGCATTTAACTCTGAATTAAAAATCTTGTATTTTGAAACGTAACAAAGATATGGCGTATTGACTTTTGCTACACGGCGCATTTAATTTTTATAAATATAATTGATTTTTGATAACTTTAAACATACAACGGATTCAATTTAATAAAGCGGCGTATTATTTTCTGAATAAAAGTCTAATTTATTTTTAACGTAATTAGATACGACGTGTCCTATTCTAAGGATACGGCACATCGTCTGCAGATTTCAGCAAATTTTATTTTTAGTATTCTGTTTTCGTTGTTAGTTTTCTGATATTCTACTTTATCAAACCTATCATACTGATGCTTTTGTGTTGATTTAAGGAAGTGCATGACCAGGAGTTCAACTAAGAACTTAACCAAACCTTTCGAAGATCCTGAATGAGCTTTTCATTTGCTTAAAAGGCTTTTCAACGCAACAACCCTTGATCTTTCAAGTTCATTCGAGCTTGATTATTTTTCTGAACAGGAAGAAGTTAGTGAAAGAGATGTACCAGAAACAATGACAGACCTAACCATGGAGGAGTACATGAACTGTTAGGAATACAAATATTCCTATTGAAGACTCGGTCACCACAAGAATGTAATAGCATTGAGATAGCTCGTAGTTATATTAACATTAGTTAGATATTAGTTTAATAGTTAGTTAATATGTAAATAGTATTCGTGGAATGAGTCGGGTCTTCACCCACTGTACTCGCTCTACAGCCTGTTTCATGAGGCACTATACTTGTAATTGTATATATAGCCTTTCCACCTCATTTGGAAAGGTTGGTTGTTCAATAATACACACACACTACTAGTGTGTTTCTCTCACTAGAACTTCCCCTCTCTATTTTACTTTCTCTCTCTAACTCAGCAATGGCCAACATAATCTTCCATCATAACCCAAGACCTCCCGAATCACCATATAATCAACATAACACGATCCTACAATTGGTATCAGAGCCAAGGTTATTAGTTGTGTTGATTTTCGTGGCTCGAACCATTATTTTGAAGCTGTCTTACACTATGTTTTTCGGATATGATAATTTTTTTATCATTGTTTCTATCCTTTGTTGTTAACTGTTTTATACAAATCCTTTGTGGTCTAACAACTCCTTTTGGTCAAAAGTCACAAGTTGTGTATCTAATTTTCATAACAGTTTTACCTAGTTAACTGCTAGTGTACAACTCATCTTGTGTGTGAACTTTTGAAACTATCCCGTGAATAATTTTGGCCGGATAAACTGCTCGAACTCTGGTCTGTTTTATACTTGTTTTCTTAGTAGCGATTTGGTCACTTGTGGTGTTTCTTGGTAGCGATTAGGTCCAACAATTTTGGTTGTTTGCTGGAAATGGAATAGGGACAAAAATGGGTGACAATGACTTGTGTACTACCTTGATAGTGTAGCGATTTGGTCCTGCAGTTTTGCTGTAGCGATTAGTTTTTGAAAAACAAATTTATTTGCAAAATGAAACAAGATGCTGCCAAAATTTCAACAAATCATGTGACTTGTGTAATCAAACAAAAAGAAAAGGAGATGAAGAAATCCAAACCACAACACCATACCATGTTTTACCTCAGACCATACGTGCCACAACTCCAATCAAAATCCTTTATCCCATATCATCATCTCACCATCCATCATCTTATCTAACTTAAACCGAAAATGAAATGAAAACAAATTTTGATCTCAGTTTTTCTCTCTCATTGTGTGACAATAGGCACGTCCTATGACATGAACAACACGAAAGAAAACAACTCATCACAGACCTAATACACGACTCGTGCAACAAAAGTAGATGAAATTAGATCTCAGACCGGTTCTTGTTTTTTTTCTTTCACAAGATTGTTTGGTTGAACCTTTATCATCACAGATCAATATTGAAGGCCATACTTATTGAATCGCAAATAATTACATTTTGATCTCAGTCTCTCTTTGTGATGATCACAAACATGTCCAAAGGCATGAGCCACAAGAGATTTACATCATCGATCAAATTTTTTATGCAAAACATCTTTTTATATCCGAATATAAAGATAAGTAATATAACAAGCTTGTTATTTTCTTTCCTTCATTCGTTCAAGACGAAAAACAATATGAATAACATGTATCGAACCTACCTGTGAGAACCCCTATTAAAGGATCTTGAAGGCATTAAGATGCTCTCTTGATTCGTATAGTGCTGGAAACGAAGATATAGGTGAGGGTATTGGTTCGATGATATGATGATGTTGATTCAGATTGGAGATACATCTGAGATGATATGAGATTGTCGTGTTTATTGATTGGTGACGGAGATGAGATCGTTTGATGACTGCTAATTGAGAAAGAGATGGAGGCGGATGAGTTTGGTGGTGTGTGTGATTAGGGTTGTTAATATGAGAGATATTAGGGTTAAGAAAGGGTTATTAGGTGTTTAGTTTGGATCGGGTATATAATCTTTGGACCGGGTCTCATTTCATTTTCAATGGGCTTCTTTAAATTGGACCAGATTTTTGCTTGTGATTTATTGGGCCTCACTTTTGGATACTACCGGGTACTTTATTAAAAGATTGGGCTGTAGGATTTGCAGCCTTACTTGGGCTTAAACGAATTAATAAGGATTGGACTGCAATGTTACATAAATTGGACTATCAAAATTTTATCATCCAAATTTTAATTTTTTTTTGAATATAAATTTTGGTAATATTGGTAAAATGAGTAGTACCTTGGTAAAATGAGTAGTACTTTGTCACGGGGATACATATTTTCACGGCTTGAATTGTTATGATTTGACAAAAATGACTACGGGGTTTTTGTACGGTATTCCTTATTTGATTTTGAAGTTGACTTTCACAAGGGCGTGATCGTATTTTATCTTGAGTCGGGGTTGGTTGGATGCATGACTCTCAATAATAACTTGCTCGTGCTTAAGATTTGAGTTGAAGACTTGGTTTATCTAGTTACCAGTAGTCGAGGTGGATGGTTGAAGACCTGGTTAACTATCACTTAAAGGAGTTACATTATAGTACTCAGTGTCACACGCAGAAGACGATGTGGATAATCGCAAGAGGTGATGAATGTCTCATACTTTGTCAGGATGGTATTGAGCACTTAGAGATTTGCATGGTGCACTAATTCTCTACACCTTTCTTCAAACAACAGTGCAAGCTTAAGTAACAAATTTGGGGAATTCTACTTCATTTTCAAGTTTGGTGTATCGGGTTTACTTCACCTAGTGGTCACAACAATTGCCGACATAATACGAGGTTGGTTTGTTAGCCAAAGTGTCTATAGGTTGAGATGTGATTAACAATTCTCATAGGATATTCGACGCTACTTCACGTAAAAGATACTTCATAGTCTAAGCAAAGTCTTTCAAGATCCTTCAATGCCATTCATGATTTTTCAAGATGTTTGCTTCAGACAAGAACTTCCCGTGTATATGATTGTACACGTCAAATGATGCTTTCGAAAGTTCGAAACCATCATTGGGGGAGAAAACGTTTACTTTGATGTTATAAGGTCAACCTCCAGGGGGGAGTAGTTTATACTACTTTACTTATTATGGTTTGTGAAGTATTCTACATATGGGAGAAGAATTGTTGCTGATCTCTTGCATGTTCCCCCAAACAGTTATTCACCAGAACCAAATTTGTCATAACACATTCAATTTATCACTATCTCACGGTTTCTTCTTGGTTTTGTAAAATCCCGCGAAAGAATCTATTTCTCGGTTTAAATCATAGATTTGTAAATTCCCGTGATGATGAAACTATCCTGTAGAAAGAAAAGTGCATTTCTGGATCTTAATTGATTCTTGTGCTACGACCTCAACTTTGAAGAAGGGATAAAGTGTGTACTGCATGTATTGGATGCTGTTCTGATATACTTCATGGCATTTTGGGTTATAACAAAGTTTTACGAGGTTATACATTTTTTTTCAAAGATCGAGATAAAACCATTATCAAAGTTCATTTAAAACATCTAAAAGGCTAGATTTGGGCATTTATACCTCAAGATGTGACTACGGCGTTAATTCATTATTATTTACTTGAGGTTGAAGTGAAATTTCACAGGTGCGTGTACTTAGTATCTAAATATATCAGGGTGGTTGGATGAAGATTCTTTGAGATCCTTGTTCGAGCATTTAATCTTTACAATGACGAAGACTTGGATATCTGGTTATTTTTGGGATTCTTTCTTTCTATTACCACAAAATAATATCATTTTAAGGAGTTACGTTGTAGTTCTCAGTGTCACACAAAGTTGTGGATATTCAAGAGGTGATGTACGCCTTATACTTGGTGGTTGGTTGGTTGAAGAGTATAGAGTACTTAGGGATTCGATGTTGCACGAACTCTCTACATCGCTCTTAGTCACACATTAGTGCAAGCTTAAGTCACTAGTTCGGGTTATTTTACTTCAGTCTAAAGTTCATTATATTGGGTTTTTTTCTCCATCAGTAGTCACGACAAAGTTTTGACAGAATGATAATGGGGTTGGTAACGAGTTAGTAGAGAGAAGAAGAAAAGAGAGAGATGACGTTTGAACACAGCAGTTCAAGCCTCGTTCTTCAACGACAATGACGTCTGTTCATATCAGTTCAGGCCTCACTCTTTAACAACTATGGCGTCTGCAGATAACACTTCAGGCCCCGTTCCTCAAAGAAAAGAAAGGTGTACGATTCAATGCGCTTTATCTTGGGAAGAAGAGAAATCTTTTTATTTATGACCATTTTCATCAACAAGCTTCATGCTTTTCCCATGTTCGTACAATCATCAAGTGGATCGACATACATTGGATTATATTTTTGTGCTTCACTTATTCAATCAAAAACTGCAAACAGGCATATGCAATTTTTGAGGGGGAGAAGGGAAAGGGTGAAGAAACTACATGTTGATGATGTTTGTAAAATGGTCATTCGGCTCTTGTACGCAGATATTTTCTCCTTCTAAGGTTTAAAACATCTCATCAAGTGGTTTAGGCATATTACGAGCTTCATTGAATTCTTCATTTTCTAAACCATTGATGAAGAGACAAAAGAGGGGCTGCTTCAAGAGAGCTTTAATCATCATCTTCTTCGCAGTAGTTTTTGGGCCTACACACATATTTATGCTGCACCTGATAAATCCCAACATCACGGGATCTCAACTATGGCTAAAATGTCATTGCATGCCATTTTTGAGGGGGAGAATAAGCGTATATCCTTCTCCTTTCTACTATGGCAAAAATGTCATTAGCATGCCATTTTTGAGGGGGAGATAAAGAAGAATATGGTTGAACATCAAGACCCTCAAACGTGATCATGACTTTAAAGTATTGAATCTATAAAAGAGGATGGTCAGTTTGAGGGGGATCCGATTCAGAGACTTCACAAGTTCTTGAAGAGGCTCTTTACATGCGATGACCTAATTGAGGGGGAGCAAACTCAATTAGTCATCATCTCATGACTCCTGAATACTTCAGTTCAGGACTCGTGAGGGTTTATTGTCATCTTCTCAGGGGTGATATTATTTGTGATAAAGGGCTTCCAGTTAATGCTTCATGTACACACCATTATGATGATTCCAATTAATCGCAACCATCAGGGGAGAGGAATGTATACACCAAGGACGCACAACGAGTTCACGTGATCGGGCTTAATGTCTTATGAAACAAATTAAAGATGATCAGTGGTTCAACTTGTTACTTTGGTATTATCATTTCATGTGTACGGCACGGGCTGATTAATCGTAACCATCAGGGGAGAGGAATGTGTACATCAAGGACGCACAACAGGTTCACGTGATCAGGCTTATTCATTTATTCCAGAGTTGATATCCGTAGAGATGATCAGTGCTTCAACCTGTTACTTTGGTGTTATCGTTTTGACTTGTGTTGGGTGCATGTTTAATAACTGGAAAGCATTTGGTGAGATGAAGATGTTGATATTCTATTCCCCAAATGCCCAACCTTGAAGAAAGTCGAGTCTACTGTCTGTTCTACATTTTCTGCTGCGTGTTAGAAGACTAAAGACGATATGCATTTAATTAGCAAAAGACTTCTTCATATCCAAGGCATTCACCTGAAAGGTTGTCAGTTTGGGGGAGAGCACTAATTAGGGGAGAGTGTTATGTTTGTGTTAATCCCTAATTAGATGTGCTCACATTGCTCTTCAGCAAGTTGATTCTCACAAGATACATTTGAGCTAATTTTGTTCTTCTCACAAGATTTCAAGTATAAGTGAGTAAAATGTGTTGCTGATTCTGAAGTATCAAAACCAGCAAGGGGGAAGGAGACATACATCGGAACGCACAACGAGTACACGTGATGAGCTTTACACTTCTACTTAATTGAAGTTATTCCGGGAAGACAAATGTCATAACCGTAGAGAAGATCAGTGTTTTAACTCGTTCCTTTGGTGTATTATTCCAACTACGAGGGGGAAGTGATGTAAGAAACAGTTTCTGATGACAAAAGACGTACACAAATACTTATGTGTGTACTTCGGGTTTCTGAGCTTCATATAATGAGACTGATTGCATCATTCAACTACTTGGGGGAAGTGGTCTCTGGATACTTTTTGGTACGCATTACTTCAGCCTTCAGCAGGGAAGAAAGATGAGTAGAACGATTCAAGTGTGAGATGATACGTTGCTGAGCTATCAAAGCTTCACACTGAGAAGGCTCAAGTTCAGATGACTATTCAGGAGCCTCGAAAGCTTTGGTGGTGAAAGTTTAAGAGATGTTGACTACTGACTTCTACAACGTGCAGACCGATATCCTCTTTTCGGTATTCAGGTCAACATCTTCTTAAACTAAATAATATCCTTTGTATATATATTAAAAACCTAAAAGAAAATAGAAAAACATAAAACCTATAAAAACCATAAAAATCAGAAAATTAGAAAATACAAAAAATAGTCTTTTTAAGGCATGTCTTCTGGCATCGATAACATTTACGGTCCTAGAAATGTCATTCAATAATGACACTGGTCTTTAAATGAAGTTCGAACAGAAGTTCAAAAAGTTTTTCAAAACATGCCTAAATGGCTTACATTTACTTCAGACTGCAACCCGGGCCTAATTTTATGGCTTGCTATCTCGTCAGATAGCAACCTGGACCTCATTGTGGGGGAAAGCTTGTCGCCAAAAAGACGGCTCTTCCTAACAAAGGCTTGAACTACTTTATATTCTTGCCTTTCCGATCTGATGTACGCCTCAGTGCATCATTTATGGTTAAAGAAGAGAAGTCTTCTCTGTATACGCAAATACTTTCCATTCTATGATTCTTCAGGAAAGTAGTTGTGCAAAACTTGGTGATACCATGAAATTTTTGGAAATCAAAATGAAAAGTTTTCATAAAATTAATCACTCAATCAATGCCAACAATTTTGTCTTCAAAAATATAAATGGGTCATTGATTGAGGGGGAGAGTGATTTCAAAATTTTATATCATCAAAACGCAACACTTTGTACATAATAAGCAATAAAACAACTTGTGATGGTTATGTGTCAGTATGAGAATTTTTCAAAGAGTTTTTGTTAAAAACTTCAAATCTTTTGTAAACTCATCAATTCTGATACATAACCACCTCCCTCACAGATTGAGGGGGAGCATAAAAAGGTTCCTTTTATCAGAAAATATTAAAACTGACCACATTTTTCTCCCAAAAGTTTTCCAAATTATTTGAATCAGTTGAGATCCAAAATCTCAAAAGGTTTGAAATTTTTAATCGGGGGAGAGAATGTGATTTAAATATGAAATTTGATAATCAAATGTGATCTTTTGGACTCAATAATAGGCTCCCTCATATGTGCTAAACTCTTTCGAATACCGAAGCACATATTAAGGGGGAGCAAAAGGCGTTTGTGGAAAAATACCAAAGACCGGCCATTTACTTTAATGCACGGAGTTATAAGGATGGTTAAGGTTAGGTATGAGTTCCCATGATCCA
>LBNU01004574.1:20052-51381 GCA_014162995.1 Artemisia annua | reverse complement strand
AAAGCCATATTCGTTCTCTATCTTTATTGCTAACTGTTTTATTTCAAGAACATATAAAGATGGTGATGGTGATACCCAATTCCAGATGAATCATGTCATTCCATACCTCATGCTTACACTGCCAACTCATTTTGAATGAAGATCATCAATGACGAGAGACTTGCAACAATGAAAGTTGAAGAAACTAACAACAACGTTTCCTCAACTCTGATGAAAAGTCTCCTATTCCAGAAGAGTGTGAGCATGACGGTTCAAAAGTCACTATTCCACATAAAGGCGATACAACAAAGGATGAGCTTGGAGATTTACGGTGGCTGATGATCTCAAAGAAAGCTCAAAGATCACACATACCAAAGGAACCTCAAATCACAATATCATTGCATGAAGTACAAAGTGTGCTGAACATGACGAATCAATACTACGAGCTACATGATCACAAGAATGCTTGATGACAAAGATCTTAATCTTCAAAGGTGACCTCGCTTAGGGGGAGATTGTTAGGAATACAAATATTCCTATTGAAGACTCGGTCACCACAAGAATGTAATAACATTGAGATAGCTCGTAGTTATATTAACATTAGTTAGATATTAGTTTAATAGTTAGTTAATATGTAAATAGTATTCATGGAATTAGTCGGGTCTTCACCCACTGTACTCGCTCTATAGCCTGTTTCATGAGGCACTATACTTGTAATTGTATATATAGCCTTTCCACCTCATTTGGAAAGGTTGGTTGTTCAATAATACACACACACTACTAGTGTGTTTCTCTCACTAGAACTTCCCCTCTCTATTTTACTTTCTCTCTCTAACTCAATAATGGCCAACATAATCTTCCATCATAACCCAAGACCTCCCGAATCACCATATAATCAACATAACACGATCCTACATGAACAAGACCCGAACGGACTATGGTTCGGGAGTTGCTAGACCAAAATTTGATGATGATTCTAAATTTGAGCTAAAGGGTCAATTTCTCAAGGAGCTTAGAGACAATGCTTTTAGAGGATCGAAACACGAAGATGCTAATGACCACGTGGAGAAGATCACTGAAATAGCAGATTTATTTACTACTGAAAAAATTACTATTGACCAACTTATGCTTCGTNGAACAAGACCCGAACGGACTATGGTTCGGGAGTTGCTAGACCAAAATTTGATGATGATTCTAAATTTGAGCTAAAGGGTCAATTTCTCAAGGAGCTTAGAGACAATGCTTTTAGAGGATCGAAACACGAAGATGCTAATGACCACGTGGAGAAGATCACTGAAATAGCAGATTTATTTACTACTGAAAAAATTACTATTGACCAACTTATGCTTCGTATTTTCCCTATCTCACTAACAGGAGCTGCTAACAGGTGGCTAAAAAGTGAACCAACTGGTTCAATCAAAACATGGGATGACTTGAATAGCAAATTCCTGAAAAGATATTGTCCACCTGCTAAGACCGCTAAAAAGATGGAGGCTATCAATAACTTCAAGCAAGAGCCCGATGAGACTCTCTATCAGGCTTGGGAACGTTTTAAAGATTTATTATTGAAATTTCCTCAACATTATCTAACCGCTATGCAGGAGGTAATATTGTTTTATCAGGGATTGGACGTGCCTACAAGACAGATCTTGGATGCCAAGGGAGCTGTACCACAGATGAGTGCAGTAAATGCTAGGAAAGGTATCCAAGAAGCTGCTGATCATTCTAAGAAGTGGCATGATGGGACCTCTACTAGATCCAAGAGCAGCACTAATTTTGATGGATTTGCTGCAATTCAAGCTCAATTGGATAAACTTAGTAGAGATATGAAGAAAAGAGACGAAAAAGTCTATACTGCCCAAGTTGGTTGTGAAAGATGCGAAGGACCTCACTACACTAAAGATTGTCCATCAAAGAATGAAAGTGAAACCCTTGAAGAAGCATACTACACACAATTTGATCAGCCATTCCAACCTTCAGAAAGATTTAGGGAAGCTGTTCCAGTTTACTATCAAAAGAACAATGGAACCCCTACATATCAAGAAAGGAGGCAGAATTTGGATGATACTTTGAAGCAGATTATGGCTGATGCTGCTAAAAGACATGAAGAAAACACTGCTATGATCAAAGAAATCCGAGCTTCAACAGATGCTACTACAAGAAATCAAAGTGCTTCGATCAAAGCATTGGAACAGAAAATCGGTCAGATGAGCAAGGTTCTTCAAGAAAGGGGATACGGTAGTCTATCTGGCTCAACTAAAACAAATCCAAGGGATCATGTCAAAGCAATCACCACAACTGAAAAAGTCATGCCCAACATATCTTTTCCTGGAAGATTGATGAATGGTGGTGCTTTGAAGCCCTAATATTTCTTTAACCCTTCAATCATTGCTCAAAGAAAAGTCAAGGATTGAAGAGGAGATCAAGGCGGCAATGAAAGAAGAGTGCTCTGTAACCGATCAACATGCCTTATCTCACAAAGAAAAAGATCCAGGAAGTTTCACTTTACCTTGCTCTATTAATGATATGTCTTTCAATAATGCCTTAGCTGACTTAGGAGCTAGTGTTAGTGTTATGCCCTTTAAGACATTCACTACCCTAGGCTTAAGAAAATTAGCACCAACTAAGTTGCTTATTGAATTGGCAGATAAAACGGTAAAATGACCTGAGGGGATAGCTGAAAATGTGCTTGTTAGGATCGAGAAGTTTGTTTTCCTCGTATACTTTATAATACTTGATATACCCGAGGATATTAATATTTCCTTAATCCTTGGATGACCTTTCTTGTCTACTGCTCATGCTAAGATAGATGTCTTTAAAAGAAAAATCTCATTGAGAGTAGGGGATGACAAACTAGTCTATAAGTGTGAAAATCCGGTTAAGAGCATAATTAAAAATGTTTATGTGCTAGGATTAAGAGAACGTATTGACCTCGACCTAGAAGCTAGGTTTATGGGAGAAACCTTGGTCCAAAATAGATCACTTGAATGCTACAATGGAGACTACATTGAATTAAATGACCTTAATACACCATTAGAGCTCAATGATCGATTTATGGAGGATAGTGAACATGAAGAAAGGGAAATTATAGATATCCCTAGAGTTAATGTTAACAACACTAGGAATTATGATGAATTTGAGGGGTATCCTAGTTTTTGCGATTATGGTAGAAGGATTCATGTAGATTGTGCTTATAATTTACAATTTCCTTGCATGATAGGTTACAAATAAATTGACGCCAATTTCTTTGCTATTTTACCAATCAACGTCATGTCAAAAACCTTTTACAATTCTATTATGAAAAGGAAGGTTGAATATAGGGGAAAGAATGTGGTTGGAGCATTTATGAATGTGCCTATTTTTGTTGGAAATTTCACTATTATTACATATTTCACCGTGGTGGAAGACATGGATGCCTATCAAGACAAAGAAATGGGTGATGTGATTGTTGGCAAACCATTTTTTAGGGAGATTACTATTAATGCAAAATATTTGAAGGAAGAATCACCTTTCAAAGTGGAAGCAATGTTATCACTTATATGATGTCTCGCACTCACCCAAGTTTTAAACATGCCACTAACAAGTTTTGCTACAAATTTTCACCATTTCTTTTTGTAGATGATAAAGACAAAAAGAAAGGGGTCGAGTATCCATATCAAAAGATGAAGGGATTCTACGAAGGAGTGTTGAAATTGGGACCTGAATATGTCCGTGACGAATTAATAAGCAGATGGATCGCAAACGGGCATGTGGGCATCAATGGAACAAAATAGGAGTTAAAGATGAGTCTAACTTGAAGACTCTAGAATAAAGAAAAGTGCTTATCGGGAGACAACCCGGATTTATCTTTACTATTTTTTGTATCGAGTCTGTCAGACCTGTAGTCGATGCAGCGCATCTCCTTCCATAGATGCGACGTATGAACTGCTCAGGTCATATCTATCTTTATTTTTTCTGCATTTTTATTTTTAGACTTTGAAACTTTCTGTTAATTTTTTTAATGCGGCGCATCCCTGGTTAAGGATGCGATACATCGTATTTTCTGATTCGTATTAATTCTAGGCTCGATACGACGCATCCCTTTCCATGGATGCGGCGTATCGACTGACCTAATGAAATTTTATTTTTATTTTTTAGTTTTTATTTTCTAACTACTAATGAATTATGTACAAGCTTGATTTTCTTAAACTCAGGTGTGAATTTAAGAATGGTGGTATTTATAGGATTGCTCGCAAACACATAATGGAGGATCATACCGAGCAAATCTAATGGAGTTTTTCCTTTCTAATTCTATTTAATTTCCCGTTTTTAATTTTAAATACAAACAACGAGGACGTTGTTTAACATAGGTGGGGGGATGGAGAATTAAAACGTTACTTGTCCTAAACTTTTCAAAAATATGCTTAATCTATGCTTAATATGTCAAAATTAAAAAAATAAAATTAACATGTTTTTGTTTAGTCTAAATTACATAACCGCACACATAACTTTATTTTCAAAACTTGTGAGAACTTTTTCCACAAACATTTTAGTGTGCCGGTGACTTGTAAACTTTAGAACTTGGCTTATATACTATCTGAGTCCACCATAATGAGTATTATTGATATAATTGGAGTGACTTGTCTAACTTGGTAAATTTCTATGATTACACCGAAATAACCTTTATATGTTATGTGATATTAACTAACTTCATTGATTAGTTAACCACCGTATAAACCCGTTTGTTTACTCTCATCTTTAGAGTAAGATACCCCTAGAAAAACCCTCAGAGCCATTCATTTCGTTTCTTACACCTATGTTTTATGTTTCGTTACACCTTTACACCTTAGCCTACCCTGTAGATTAAAGTCCGTGGTTTGTTGCTTAGGCAAAGTGTGTTTCCTTGCGTAACCTGTGTTCGTGTGCGTAATTCATTATCTTTGATTAGTCGGGAAATTGCACAATGCAATTGGAGTGAAAGTACATATTGTATATTTTTAGTTTTGATTTTTGTGTGTTTACTACTTTCACTATTACTTTTATATCTGAAGTTTTGAAAAGTAAAGAAATATTATCCGGAAAAATTGTGATAGTAAAGTTGTGAAATTTTACACAGTTATGTTAGTAAAAAAAATGAAAAAATTAGAAAAGAAAAAGAAAGAAGAAAAAGTTGGAAGTTTATTTAACCAACTATTGTAAAGTTTTGTATTAAGTGGATGATATCGCCACTATTTAAAGGGAGTTGGCCGTTATGGGAACGCCAACTAAGGTTTGTTTTTTGTTTAAGATTTTATTGAGTATAATTCGTGTCTACCTAAAGTGTGAGTTACATGAGTCAAAAGCGTGAGTTCTTCAATGATACGAGTTTTATTCATGGGATGGTTGGGAAGTGATTAACCACACATTAGGACTTAATCTATTTGTTTTGTATTTTTTATGTTACACCAATTTCTATCCCAACTATTATCCATACCCAACCGTATTGTTCTATTCGTTGTTAGCTTTCGAGCATCCGAATATAATGATAGCTAAGTAAGAATGTAGAATGTATGAATAAGGTAGTGACCATCTGAGTATTAGATTAATTGACTAACGCGCTAGCGATCTAATTTGTAACTTGGTGACCATCCGTTATGCAAATAACGCGCTAGCGATCCAAGAAGCACATTAGTGACCATCCGTTAGTTGAGGCGTCAAGGACTCGCGCTAGCGATCTACTAAGTTTATGCAGGAAATGTTTGAGCAAAGCTAGGTTTAACCCTTAAGCCTCAAAACCCTTTTTACCGCTTTAGACTTGTTACTCCTTAGCTTTAGTGGAGGAGATGCGTATGTTTGCCAAGCCTATGATAGAATATTTGTCACGACCAAACAACTAAACGATTTAGATTTGTTTTGATATTGAAAAATTTATTTTGTTTCTACTTCGTTAAGTGTTTGGTTGTATGATTATGATAAAACGAATAAATGCTTAATGATAAAAATACATCCTAATATCTTTTAGGATACTATTTCATAAATTTAATGTAAAGTTTACTTAAGGACAAGTAAAGTTCAAGTGGGGAGATATTTGATTACATCAAAAAAGTACATTATATTGACATCATTTATCCTATTTAATTGACTTGTTTTACTAGATTATGTATGAGAATTGGTACTTGATTGATTCTCAGGTAAAAACAAGCAATTGGTGAAACTTGGCGATTTTGGACGAAATATGGAGCAAATTAATCAAGATGGAAAAGTCTACTAAAATCATGGAGATACGCCGCATCATTTTAGACAGATGCGCCGTACGATCATACTTAGATGAATTCGAAGACCATTTCCTGACTTTGAAGAATGCGCCGCATGTGATTTTATCATGCGCCGCATATGAAACTTTGGTCAACGAAGAAGATCCAACTTGTTCTACTCCAAATACGCCGCATCACAATATTGACATATGGCGTATTACTATCAAGACTTCACCAAATACAATCCAAGACGCTGAAGGACATGCGCCACATAAAGATTCAAGATACGCCGCATCTGAAGGCGGTGTACGAACATTCCAGAATATAATAATCTTGGACCCCACGCGAAGTTACCTCAATGCGCCGCATCTACTTAGTTGATGCACCGCATCGAACCCTCAGACAGAAACTATAAATAGACCATCATAACATACGAATTTGAGTGCAACAAAACCCTAAGGAGATGAATTCAGATGAAAAAGCAACACAAGACATACCCCAAACGAAGATCTTAGAGCAGTAAGAAGGTCCTGCATGTGTATAATTCATTAAGTAGTTTTGTTTTATTTTATTAGTAAACTTTAATCCATCAGGATTGATGGGCTTGTGGCCACCATACTGCTCCCCTTAAAATTGCTTTCCCATCGATTAAAAGTTTATATGATGTTTTTTTTGGTTCGTTTTATATGTGCTTTGATAATCTCTGTGTCTAGCTGTGTCTTGCTTAGGCTGCCATACCCCCTCCGTGCCTACTTAACTAATGTCTACATAAGTGGGATAGGCATAAGTGATCATTAAGGGTTTACTCGCATATACTTAAGATCCAACGAGACAAAATACTGATTAGGTTAACTAGATATTACATTCCACTCTTAGTGATCGATACTCTGCTTACCACTATCTACATACTGATCGGGTACACTGCTCGTTAGTGTGTGTGTTATAGGATAAGTCGGCAAAATATAAATTTAAAACTTGAATATGCATAAACACCTCTATACTACACGTGACACAACACGCATTAGTTGTTATCAAGTTTCACTTACTCTTTCATTAGCTTAATATAAGCTCACTTATTAGCTTTTAGATGTTTATTTCAGTGTTACTTTTTACTTTAACAAAAATTACAAAAAAAATCAAAAAAACCTAAAAAATACAAAAAAATATGTTTCAAATCATAAAACCTACCTTCAACAAGCTAGTTTTCAGTTAGTATAAGCTCATATTAGCTCTCTATAGCTTTTGTGAGTCTTTTTAGGGATTATTTAGATCTAAATCTCAAATTCTCAAAAAAGTCAAAAAGTCAAAAAGTCAACAGATCTTATCCAATAAGCACTTGAGCTTATCTTGAAGATTGAAGACCCATAGGACTTTTAGATCTTGTTACTGAGCTTATTTTGGTGTTATATAAGCCCCTGTTTTGAGCAAGGGGTAATTGTGAGTTTATTCTTCTTACTTAGCTTATTTTCTCAATAACTGCTTATCATCTTATCATTTCTTATATTTGGTGTTTTTCTATGAGATTTTGCTTATCTGGTTCACTTGAATTCATTGGTTGGTTGTTTGCTAGTTTTTATTTGTTAGTCCTAATATTTGTTCAGTTTTGCATTTTAGTGATAATTTAGCTTTATCTCATCTAGCTCATTACACTGCTCATCTCTGCATCATTTTAGGTTAAATATATCTCTATTAGCTTAATTAGTCACTGTGCATCCATATTTTAGTTTTAACCACTCAAAATCAATAAAAAATATAAAAACAGTTTCATATTAAAGGCTGTTTGGATTAGGATGCAATTATGTGTTAGAGCTTGTTACAGGAGTTGTATTTGGTTGAAACAGTTCACATTAGGTTCATATAGAGTTGTGAAATTCACATTAGGTTCATATAGAGTTGTCAAAGCATAAAATCCATAGCTCTTTCTTTAAAAAGTCAAAATCCATTTTAAATTTTCATTTCTGCATAAACAGTTAGGAATTAGGTTGCATAATCATTTAATTAGTTACATAATTAGTAAATCTAGCTTAAATCATTCATAATATAGCTTAATTCATCATTTTTAGTCACTTAGGATAAATCAAATATCATTTGAGTCAAACTTTGCAAAAACTGAAAAAGTCAAAAATATCAAATAGTGTTTCAAACAGGTTTTGCTTTTTATTTTTATTTACTTGTTTTTAAACCTATTTCTCTGTAATTTTGAGGACTAAATATTTGGTAGCTTATATAATTAAATCACATTTTTCCAAATTTTTATTGAAAGCTTTTGACACGCTTTTGAGAAGCTTGTTTTAGGCTGTTTAGCCATATTGCTCCCCTGCACCACTGAACATTATCCCAACTGATCATTTTTTCACAAGCCCTTACCTGCTTATTTCCTTGAGCATTTTGAATGATTTTTGGATTTTTGGAAATCTGGTAGTACTGGCTTGTTGTTTTTGAGATTTGTTTGGACTTGGAAGCTTATTTGGAAAGCTTATTGGTGCCTGCTAGTTGACTGTTGAGGCTGTTTGGTTTTTGTGTTTTTCATTTAGCTTATTTGTTTGTTTAAGCTTGATTGATTGATTTAGCTTGCTTGCCTGATCACATAAGCTTATTTAGGAATTGCTATAGTTTAATTTTAGCTTGTTGAACCTTTGGATTAGCTTTTGCCTTTTCTTTTGAGCTTTTAGCTTTGGAAATTTACATTTTAGCTTCCTTGTTAATTGTTAGGTATCATTAGTTTTTCCAGAGCTTATTTTAGCTTAAAAATAAAAAAATATTTTCATAAAAGTTAGTTATTATTAGTTGTTTAATCATTTTGCAAAAAGAAAAAAAAAGTTTAGAGAAAAATGCAAAAAGTGGGGGTCGAACCTGGGACCTCAAGCACACCTAGACCACAACACACACTCCCTTAACCAGTAGTTGCCTGAAGGACTTGCATTAGGATTTTACCAAGTTTATTTTATAACCACTTGTTTCATTTAAGCCTACATAAACTGTTAAGCTTATTCTGAGCTTATTCCTAGAAGCTTTTTCACATTTCCAATTTTTCTCAGGTTTCTTATAGTAAAATAGATTTTTTTTTATCAATTTTTCATATTTTTCTGTTTTTATTCACTACTTTTCTTTATTTTATTTCTTTAAAATAGTAATTAAGTCATAAAAAATAGTAAAATAATCCAAAAAATATCAATCTTTTTTTTCTGTAGCTTTCTTTTAACATTTTTAATTTAGGAAATGTAGAATATTGGATATCATAACACTAGGTCGGATTCAATAATAGTTCGATTAATTCTAGAGAGAGAAAGAGAGAGAGGGATATTCTAGTGAGAGAAAATAGAAATATATTAGCTTCAAAGTGAAAGAACATCCAACCCTCTCCGTTGGGTAGGAGAGGGTATTTATACTAACTTACTAATGCCCCATGAAACGGGCTGTGGAGTGAGCTGACAGAGGGTAAAGACCCGACCCACTCCACGAATACTATTTACAATAATCTTAACTAACTAATACTAATAAGTCTACTAGCTAACTTAATGCTTAACAGATACTCGGGGTGACCGAGTCTTTTCATACGAATATTTATATTCCTAACAATCTCCCCCTAAGGGAGGTCACCCCGGAAATTAAAATTTGAAGACAAGCATTCAATAACATAAGTTTCCTAGCTCGTAGTCGGTATCCTTCATGAATGAGCAAACATTGTACTTTAAGTAGTGATCCTGGATGAATGCTTCAATGGTGAGCGATATCGTTGAACTTTCATCATGATTAATGTCTTTAGTAGTCTTTGTGCTATTCTCTTCGTACTTGTGTGTCATTGTGAGGTAGTGATCATAGAATTGGCATGCTCACACCGTTGGGATCATGTAATTCCATGTTAGAGCTGCGGAAGCATGAGGCGAAGCTGTAATGATAATCATGACATCTCTGAGTGCTAGGTGGAAGGTGTGAGCATGAGGTGATAATGTCGACATCTCTTTGTCAATCAGATACAATCTCAAGAAGTTCCTGCATACGAAAATTAGCAATAAAACGTCCGCTACTTACAGGTTCGGACTTAGAGATTGTTAACAGCATAGTGTGAAAACTTTCTCTAAACCTTACCAAGGCCGTTCCTAAATCGGATACCCTCGAAAGGGCTTACAAGATCTACCAGGGTAGATCAACGATTAGGTGAGTCGCTGGAGATCACTCCACGACTGTAGACCGTTTTGAAACCGCCATGATCACTAAGCGTAATCCACAAGGAATTACCGAAGTGACCTGCTTTCAGGGCTGTTTGATATTGACCCTGGCAGGAATTTCCATTCAATCACTGGGGTCACATTAGTAACTTCCCTCATAAATGTTCTAGCAGATTCCTAAGATCTGCGTAGGACTCATAAAATTACCACTGGTGTCCTTAATGTTGAACATCCAGGGTAGAAATAGAACGTGTTCCTATGAGATCTTTTGATGCATATCGTAGCTCTAGACTCGATAAGTGCATGATTTGGTCGTCGGAGACTGATGCGGTGTCTCCTGTTTTAATATCAACATGACTCGTAATGAGCGGTCGATAGATTATGCAGGGTTACCCGTGAGAATGAAACAAGCTCTTTTGAGAGAACTTGAGTGGCTTAGAAGGTTAAGTGCAGTATGTCACTGGGTCTATGACGTCTTGTCTTCAATACCGGTGTCGCCTTAGCAACAACCAGTAGCAAATGAGTTGAACCCAGTTTCTGCCCTAAGGTTGAATAAATGGAGGGCTATTTCTTTTCACCCTTTCTCATTTCATTTCTTTTTAATTCTTCAACCCCTTCTTTCCCCTTTCTCACATTACTGCTTTTTATTTTTTCATAATCATACCTAAGTACTTTCTAATACTATCTAATTTGGTATTTTCCTTGGGTAGATCCCTCCGGCTCTTGCGGATCATAGGACGGTTTTCCTAACCTTAGCCACCTTATAACTTTCTGATTATCCTATGTTGCCATTAACCAAATATTTGAAAAATCACTCAAAGTGTTTATGATTTAAAAAAAACACATTATGTTTAACACTTTGAGAGTTTTATATTTTCCAAATGCTCCCCCTTAACATGTGCTCATATGTTTTAAATTAAAATTTGCACATGATGGGTAGAGTTCGCACTTTTTTTAATTGCTCCACCTTCAGTGAACAAGACCTATTCGAGACACGTTTACATCACTAGTTAGACTAGCTTCAAATTATTACCCGTCCTGATCAAGTTCACAAAAGGTTTCTTGAAATGGTACAATCTACTCAGACAAGTCCTTTCGATTCATGATAGTTTTCGTCAATTCATTGGTTAGAGTCTGAGTCACGCTCACAAGAGATGCCACATCATATTTAAATCACTTTACAATTTCTCCCCCTCAAAAATAGCATATTGATGTTATTTTTGAAAGTCTTATGATTTAAAATATGCTTTTTGAGATTTGCGGGAAGAGTTTCACAAGTATATGTTATTAAGTACAAAGAGTTTCCAAATACTCCCCCTTAATGAGTGTAAGACTTAAAGATTTAAAAAAACAAGAGGAAGTACTCGGTCTTTTGAGTAGAGTTAGAAAGAAAATTCAAATTGAAAAGCATTTGGATTAACTTTACTCAAAAGTAAGAAGCTTTCGCTTCTTTTATCAGGAATGAGGCACTGAAGCGTACCTCACACTGCTCCCCCTCAACGAGTGAGAGGGTTAAAGACTACACACATATTATAGGTTTATCACTACTTAATCAGTATTCAGTTCACTACATAATATAATTGTACAGATACAAATCACCAATAAGAAAAAGGCTTAATTATTACAAATCACCAGGAGATAGTGCTAATCTCATATGGTTCTTTGCAGAAGTCTATAATCGCCTTCTCTGATCCTTCCACCAACGAAACTTTCCAAGCTGCGGAAGATCCTTCTTTCCTTTAATAGCTTACGAATGGCAAAAGGAATTGCTTGTTTCTTAGAAGATCCTTCTGAGTCCAGTATGCAGTATGGTCTCCAACTTTAGTATCCCCGATCAGGTATTCTTTAATTCTGAGATCCAGAGCCTCTTCCACTTGTTGTAATGTACCATCACTGAATTGATGAAGTTCCTCAATTCTCATCAGCATCCGAACACCGTATTTGTCTGTGAAGATCACAGCCTTAGGAATCTCAAGAACCATGTAGTCCTTCTTGAATTCCAAGTCAGTTTCCGTCCGTTGAGGTTTAGTCAAGTTGAGCTGAGTCTGGTAGCTTTCAATTCCAAGTTGAAGATCTTTCACTCTTTGTCTGATGACTATGCCCCTGATCCACAAAATGACTACAGCCGCAAGGGTTTTCTTTTCAAAGGGTGGTAGATGGTGTAGCTTTCCTTGAAGATGCAGCAGATAAAGATCTTCAAAATCATTTGGATTCAAGTGCTTGAAGTCACCTTATGAGATAGTATACTCTTTGAAATCAGAACGTCGAAGAACAGTCTTCTTTAAGTAGTCGTAACCATGCATCGAGAAGATTTCAACACTGGCAACCCCCAATATTTGCTTTGTGGAGTACACTGCCTTGCGATCTCCAGTGGCAGTGTGTCTTGCAACATAGAACTCACGTTTCTTGACCCACCAGTGGGAAATCCCAAATGAGGCAGCGATGTCATACTTGCATTCATCATCAATCCATATCTGATCAAGAACTAACTACTCCAGTGCTATGTCTGTATAGTAAGCTGCTTTCATCTTTGTAACGTAAAGTGCGTATTTGGACTTCTTGCTGCCGAATCGAAGATAATCCAGATCTTTGTTGAAAAAGAAGTCAACTTGAATGGTTAAGTGACCAGGGGAACCCCCCCAGAGGGAGTGGTTTGCTGAGGTTGTAGTTGATTACTTCCTCATTCACCTGATCAGTTAGCATCTTGTAACATTCCTCCATTTGATATTGAAGATGGATCACATCAGGATGAAAAACTTTGACGATCGAGTAGGCAGGTCCTTCCAAGTCCTTCTGTGTTAATCTAGAAATACCTCTTTTCTCGCAAAACCACTTGATGAAGGCTCCTATATCTCCAGTATGAGCTAGTAGTGAGTTTTCATGAGGGGGCACATAATTGGCCACAATAGCATTAGCCCAGTTGTTTTCAGGAGCAATTTGATCTTCAGATGTGATATACCATTCAGGTTCAGGGGTGGATGGTCTTTCTTCGACATCCTCGGACTTCCACCAGGTTTTCTTCTGTTCCTCAGTTATGGTAACAACGGTGGATGGCGAGGAATCCATTCTTATGTACGATTTCCACCATTGATCCCGCTTAGGGTTGTGAGTAGCAGTATCAGCATCATCATCATCAGAAGAAGTAGAATCCGATTCGTACATGAATGAGTCTTCATTCATGACATGTTCTTATGCGATAGATGAAACAGTAGGCTGATATCTGGTATATGTTGTCGTCCAAGCTGCATGCTCAATGTGCTCAGTTGTCTTGGATGAGCTTGGTCCAGAGGAATGTTTAGTTTCGTCCATTGAGGTTTAGTCAGGTTGAGCTGAGTCTGGTAGCTTTCAATTCCAAGTTGAAGATCTTTCACTCTTTGTCTGATGACTATGCCCCTGATCCACAAAATGACTACAGCCACAAGGGTTTTCTTTTCAAAGGGTGGTAGATGGTGTAGCTTTCCTTGAAGATGCAGCAGATAAAGATCTTCAAAATCATTTGGATGCAAGTGCTTGAAGTCACCTTCTGAGATAGTATACTCTTTGAAATCAGAACATCGAAGAACAATCTTCTTTAAGTAGTCGTAACCATGCATCGAGAAGATTTCAACACTGGCAACCCCCAATATTTGCTTTGTGGAGTACACTGCCTTGCGATCTCCAGTGGCAGTGTGTCTTGCAACATAGAACTCACGTTTCTTGACCCACCAGTGGGAATCCCAAATGAGGCAGCGATGTCATACTTGCATTCTTCATCAATCCATATCTGATCAGGAACTAACTACTCCAGTCCTATGTCTGTATAGTGAGCTGCTTTCATCTTTGTAATGTAAAGTGCGTATTTGGACTTCTTGCTGCCGAATCGAAGATAATCCAGATCTTTGTTGAAGAAGAAGTCAACTTGAATGGTGAAGTGACCAGGGGAACCCCCCCCCCAGAGGGAGTGGTTTGCTGAGGTTGTAGTTGATTACTTCCTCATTCACCTGATCAGTTAGGATCTTGTGACATTCCTCCATTTGATATTGAAGATGGACCACATCAGGATGAAAAACTTTGACGATCGAGTAGGCAGGTCCTTCCAAGTCCTTCTGTGTTAATCTAGAAATACCTCTTTTCTCGCAAAACCACTTGATGAAGGCTTCCATATCTCCAGTATGAGCTAGTAGTGAGTTTTCATGAGGGGGCACATAATTGGCCACAATAGCATTGGCCCAGTTGTTTTCAAGAGCAATTTGATCTTCAGAGGTGATATACCATTCAGGTTCAGGAGTGGATGGTCTTTCTTCGACATCCTCGGACTTCCACCAGGTTTTCTTCTGTTCCTCAGTTATGGTAACAACGGTGGATGGCGAAGAATCCATTCTTATGTACGATTTCCACCATTGATCCCGCTTAGGGTTGTGAGTAGCAGTATCAGCATCATCATCATCAGAAGAAGTAGAATCCGATTCGTACATGACTGAGTCTTCATTCATGACATGTTCTTATGGGATAGACGAAACAGTAGGCTGATATCTGGTTTATGTTGTCGTCCAAGCTGCATGCTCAATGTGCTCAGTTGCCTTGGATGAGCTTGGTCCAGAGGAATGTTTAGTCTAATTTCTCTGTGAAGATGATGGAGGAGTGTGAGATGGTGGTTGAGACTGATGAGATCCTGCTGCCCCAGAAGACCCCGGAGTTCCAGATGACCCAGATGGCAGTGGAGGAGGAGGTGGAGACTCTGATGGTGGCTTCGGTATGTTCTGTCTCTTCTTCTTTCTCCTTTTCTCTTCTGCCACATCTTTCGCGACTTGTTCAGAGTTGTCAAGCTGAATAGACTTATCTAGAGCCTCGTATAGCTTTTAGTGAACTTCATGATTTGTGTGCTGATTAGTTTCGAACATTCGTTGAAATAGAATGTCATTCATGTCAAAAGTAGATAGATCTCTGAAACGTGTTCTGAGTGGTGCTTCCATAGCTTTTTTACTGCTTCTGACACTTGATCATTAATAGCCTCCTGCACTTGATCGTAGATGTTGAGATTCTTCAGCTTAGTAAGTCGAGACCCGTATTGCATGATCACTTGCGAAAGATGAAGTTTCTTGAGATTCTTCAATACTTCCCTATGGTTAGTGAGTTTCTCATCAACGATAAGATTGGCTTGGGCAGCACCATTCATGTGGGACTCAAGATTTTCAACCCTTGACACCACTTTCAAGTGTTGCTGGTGGCGTTGGAGTTCTAGTTGTTGTGGTGGCAGTTGCAGATGTGGTTGTAACGGTTGTGGGAATATTCATTGTAGGTGTAGTAGTGGGAGTAGGGATTGCCATGGTAGGAATTGCTGATGTGTCTTGATCGATAGGCACTGTCACCATTGAGATGACTTCCTTTTCCTCACTTATCTTTCCTATTTTAGCATCTGTTGGCTTGTCATCAATGAATTAATCCCCATAGTTAAAATCGTGATCAATCTGCTTAAATGAAGAGAGGGTTCCAGTTGAAGAATCAGGTTCTATGGTGAGCTTTTGTTCATCTGACCTTAGTTTCAGGTTCCCTTGAACACTTGGGTAAACCGTTGCCACAAAATCATCTTGCATAGAGGAATGTGGTTCTACTATGAGTTCGTTGTCATGTGAGGGAGAATCCATTTCAGACCTTTCTTGGATAAGACCAGTGGAAGCTGTAACAGTTGTAAGCTTATCTTCCTTAGGAGTATCCTTGTCAGATGCTGAATCGCTAGAGGCCCGATCAAGTTCTTGACTCTGAAAAACCTAGAAAATTCCTTCGTATGATTTTGGGTCGAACTTATTAAAATAATCCCTAGTATTAAGAACATAGCATTTACTTCCGAATACCCTAAATTAATTTAAATTAGGTTTTCTACCTCTTAACAACTCATATGGACTTTTTCCTAAAATTCTCCTAATCGATACTCTATTAATTATGTACGTTGATGTATCTACAGCGTGACACCAAAATTTTTGTGGGATGGATTGTTCATTTAGCATCGTTCTACTCATTTCTTGAAGTGACCTATTTTTTCTTTCTACTACACCATTTGATTGGGGAGTACGAGGAGCGGAGAAATTGTGAGATATTCCATTTAAATCACAATATTTTCCGAATTACACTTCGTTATCAAATTCCCTTCCGTGGCCGTCCTAATAGATACAATGGAACATCCTAATTTATTTTGAATCATTTTACTAAATATTCAAATTTTTAAAAGGCTTTGGTCTTATCGCTTAAAAATCTAGTCCACGTGTATCGTGAATAGTCGTCTACTATTACTAAGGTATAACGGTTTCATGCGTAGCTCCGCACAACGGATGGACCAAAGAGATCCATGTGTAATAATTCTAGGTACCTAGTAGTGGATACTATATTCTTAGCTTTGTGACTTGCATGTGCTTGTTTTCCAATTTTACAAGCATCACAAATATGTTTATCATATCTTAGGTTAGGCAAATTTCTAACTAGTTCCTTAGAGGCTAAAGATTGTATTTGTTGCATGTTTGCATGTCCTAATCTCCTATGCCACAATGTGGAGTTTTCGTCTAAGGTTGCTAGGCATATCTTATCTTCCGGTTTATTTCCAAGTTTCATAATGTATACACCTCCTTTCCTAATTCCTCTACCTATTACTTTTTCATCCTTAACTATTTTGCTATCTTTTTCCGTAAAGGTAACCCTACACTTATTATCGCATATTTGGCCTATACTAAGCAAGTTATATGTTAAATCATCTACATGCTCAACATTTTCAATAGTTAGGGAGTCTTGAGAGATCGTACCTTTGCCAATGATTTTTCCACGCAAGTCACTACCGAAAATGCATTACCTTCGTTATATGCCTTGTATGAAGAAAATAGCTTGCGGTTCCCCGTCATATGCTTTGAGCAACCACTATCTTTGATCCATTTNTTGATCGTAGATGTTGAGATTCTCCAGCTTAGTAAGTCGAGACCCGTATTGCATGATCACTTGCGGAAGATGAAGTTTCTTGAGATTATTCAATACGTCCCTGTGGTTAGTGAGTTTCTCATTAACGGCAAGATTGGCTTGGGCAGCACCGTTCATGTGGGACTCAAGATTTTCAACCCTTGACACCACTTTCAAGTGTTGCTGGTGGCGTTGGAGTTCTAGTTGTTGTGGTGGCAGTTGCAGATGTGGTTGTAATGGTTGTGGGAATATTCATTGTAGGTGTAGTAGTGGGAGCAGGGATTGCCATGGTAGGAATTGCTGATGTGTCTTGATCGATAGGCACTGTCACCATTGAGATGACTTTCTTTTCCTCACTTATCTTTCCTATTTCAGCGTATGTTGGCTTGTCATCAATGAATTGATCCCCATAGTTAAAATCGTGATCAATCTGCTTAAATGAAGAGAGGGTTCCAGTTGAAGAATCAGGTTCTATGGTGAGCTTTTGTTCATCTGACCTTAGTTTCAGGTTCCCTTGAACACTTGGGTAAACCGTTGCCACGAAATCATCTTGCATAGAGGAATGTGGTTCTACTATGAGTTCCTTGTCGTGTGAGGGAGAATCCATTTCAGACCTTTCTTGGATAAGACCAGTGGAAGCTGTAACAGTTGTAAGCTTATCTTCCTTAGGAGTATCCTTGTCAGATGCTGAATCGCTAGAGGCCCGATCAAGTTCTTGACTCTGAAAAACCTAGAAAATTCCTTCGTATGATGTTGGGTCGAACTTAGTAAGATAATCCCTAGTATTAAGAACATAGCATTTACTTCCGAATACCCTAAAGTAATTTAAATTAGGTTTTCTACCTCTTAACAACTCATATGGACTTTTTCCTAAAATTCTCCTAATCGATACTCTATTAATTATGTACGTTGATGTATCTACAGCGTGACACCAAAATTTCTGTAGGATGGATTGTTCATTTAGCATCGTTCTACTCATTTCTTGAAGTGACCTATTTTTTCTTTCTACAACACCATTTGATTGGGGAGTACGAGGAGCGGAGAAATTGTGAGATATTCCATTTAAATCACAATATTTTCCGAATTACACTTCGTTATCAAATTCCCTTCCGTGGTCCGTCCTAATAGATACTATGGAACATCCTAATTTATTTTGAATCATTTTACTAAATATTTCAAATTTTTAAAAGGCTTCGGTCTTATCGCTTAAAAATCTAGTCCACGTGTATCGTGAATAGTCGTCTACTATTACTAAGGTAAAATGGTTTCCTGCGTAGCTCCGCACAGCGGATGGACCAAAGAGATCCATGTGTAATAATTTTAGGCACCTAGTAGTGGATACTATATTCTTAGCTTTGTAACTTGCATGTGCTTGTTTTCCAATTTTACAAGCATCACAAATATGTTTATCATATCTTAGGTTAGGCAAATTTCTAACTAGTTCCTTAGAGGCTAAAGATTTAATTTGTTGCATGTTTGCATGTCCTAATCTCCTATGCCACAATGTGGAGTTTTCGTCTAAGGTTGCTAGGCATATCTTATCTTCCGGTTTATTTCCTAGTTTCATAACGTATACACCTCCTTTCCTAATTCCTCTACCTATTACTTTTCCATCCTTAACTATTTTGCTATCTTTTTCCGTAAAGGTAACCCTACACTTATTATCGCATATTTGGCCTATACTAAGCAAGTTATATGTTAAATTATCTACATGCTCAACATTTTCAATAGTTAGGGAGTCTTGAGAGATCGTACCTTTGCCAATGATTTTTCCACGCAAGTCACTACCGAAAATGACATTACCTTCGTTATATGCCTTGTATGAAGAAAATAGCTTGCGGTTCCCCGTCATATGCTTTGAGCAACCACTATCTTTGATCCATTTATCGGGTTCCAAGTTTATTCCTAAGCATATTTCATCGGTCGCTTGAGCTACAAGACATATTTCGTCGTTTGCTTTTTCTACTTTGTCTTTGTCACTATCACTCCATGTTCCACTAATGAAGGCGCCTTGATAGTCATAACCCAGTGGCTTTGGACATTCGCCAATGAGATGATTTGGACTTCCACATCTAAAGTACTTTCTTTTCCCGTAGTTATCACTTATATTTCTTTGAAATGATCTTCTTTCGTCTCGTGATTGTCTTGTGAATCTTCCTCGTCTCTTGAAGAATTTCTTGAATTCTTTTACGGCCATTGCATATTCTTCGTCTTCACTTTATAATTTCTTGAATTCTTTCTTGCTCTTGACCGTTTTCGAGTCTCTCTTTATAATTTCTTCATGGACCTTCAAGTTGCCAATAAGTTCATCAAGCGATAAAAACAAAGCGAGTAAAATAATAAGTAAGAGATGGAAGGATCAAACCCCGAGACAAGAGATTTATAGTGGCTCGGCTACGAAGCACCTATTCGCCCTACTCCCCCCCCCCCCGAGCACCTAACTCAAGAGTTTTCTTCACTATGTCAACAAGCTCCCATATATCGGAGAAAACCTTACACAACTTTGCTTACACCTATTAAGGACACTAAGCTAAATGTCGAGTTCTAATCCTAGCTAGAACCAATCTCACGACTTCAATCACACCACTAATCTCTACTCAACTTCTTCATACCTTCTTCACAACTTCTTCCAACTTCTTCACAACTTATTCACACCACTTCTTCTTCACACCTATACTACTTACACACCATAATCTTTTCACAACTTTACTACCTACACACCTTACTAACCTAATTTCTTATGTTCACACCTATCTAACAAATATTCACAACTTATACACAAATGAATGAATAATTTACAAATGATAACACACAAACAACTAAGATGATGGGATCACACTAAGTTGTAATACTTTTTGTCTTGATGAATAGAAGTATTCTTCTCTTGCAATTGAATGATTGAAGCTTGGATCACTTGGAAACAAAAGCTTATGATTATATGATCAAAGGATTGTGAAAGAATAGAGAGAAGATTTAGATCAGAAAGTTTGGAGTGCAAAAAGTGATGAAAAAGTCCAGGGATGATCCAGTATTTATAGGTAAAGTTGTGGACAAGAGGAGCGTGGCCGGTCCCCTTAATTAGGTCGGTCCCCTTAATAATTAAGGGGGCCGCCCTATTTGAACGTTGCCCAGCTTTGTCTTTTTGTGAGGAAAGTTTTTCTGGAACATTTTTGCCATTTTTGTTTAAAAATTTGAATTCATATATTTATAATGGATTTAATATACTTCTTTAATGCCAAAAATGATTTTCTAAAAAATATAAAATGTTTGTGACATTTTATAAAAATTATAGTTATTAAGAAAATATTCCTTTGATCATAGAATGTATTAGGCATTTTGTTTATTTATACCTTAAGTGATTTGGTTGTTGAAATGAATATTTACGACCAAATACTTGTTTACGTTATACTTTTTAGTTTAATGAGTTTACCTTTTGTGATTATCAAATCATAGAGATATCAATAAATATTAATAACGTTTTTAGGCATTATTTATATCAACACCGTTTTTAGTGAATAATATGTCCATGGAAAGGTGTTTAAGTATATTTTCTAATTCCCGAGCCCTTGGGTTTCCCAACCCGAGTCCAAAAGTCCGTTTTATATCAAAACAATTTTTAACAGCAACTATTTATAAAAATAAATATATCTACTTGATTTCCAACAATTCCAACTCCATACTAATCCTAATCCCTTCTACCAGTTTCTTCTATAATATCATTAAATACACAATAAGATGATTTGATAAATAAATAATTCAAGATTCATAACAACTAACACAAGTATATGATTATATGTATATGTTTATTTTTAATTCCTCAAATTTAACACAAACTTGTATGAAAGTCCAACTATTTTTATAAAGTGTTAATATTATTAAAAAAATGTTTTTGATAAAATCTTTACTAGTTTATTTTTATAAACCATTTTTATACACAAACATAATGTGGTGATATCTTTGGATATAATTGATGTTATGATCAATTGTAAATATGCATGTTGTATAAATAGGAAGTAGAAAAAAAAATTGTAAATGCGTTTTATACCTTCTTGAATGTGTGGGACTGATGTTTAATGATCAAGAACACATATAACCTAATAAAAACCTAATAAGCTTCCAACAACTTAACCCTTAACCTAATAAACTTTCATATAAGCTATGTATATATTAAAACCCAAAGTTTTCCTTCTTCCTTGTCTTGGCCGAAACTAGAGAGCAAAGAGGGTGGATTTTGTGTGTTTTCTTGGTAGTAAATGAATAAAAAGGAAAACCTAAGCTTTTATACTCAAACCCTAATGTGATTGNTCTTAGAAATTGGTTTGGGTTATAGTTTTACATGTTTGTGAACAAATACTGTTTTGTAGTTTTACACGATTTATCTAAATAGGTATATGTAAAAGTAATGTGTAAACTTTCAAAATAAAATATTTTGAGTTTATAGAAAGATAATGACTTGAAAAAACACGGGTTGTTATACTCTCCAAAGACATACATTAAAAATTTTAGGGGATCCAGTAGTTTCATAAAAAATGATCATTCAAAACATAATCGGAAATGGAAAGATTTTGGATTGTTTTGAAGAGAGAGCTTACCTTAAACCTTCATGATGAACCCGAAGACTAAATCTATTTAACAATACTCTTACCAGGAAGAGTAATATTGCCAATAAGATTCACAAGAGATGAGAGTTCATCCTCAACCCTACCTCGAGGAGGAGAGTGATGTCACACCCCCAAAATATCACAGCGGAATGGTAACCGGGGGCGTGAATTCATAGCACAAAGTCACCAGTTACAAAGAACGACCTCTAAATGAGTCGTTTTAAAAAGATACATCATTTGATTCATTAAAGCAACTTAAGATTTTCAATACAAGGTTCTCAAGTTTCACAGCAACATAAGTATGGTTTTTGAAAGTATAATCAAATGATATAAGTCAATGCTGAAAAATCTTCATAAATATAACCGCCAACAGCGACTCTATGAATGGACCCCAAGTATGCGAAACTAAGAAACTTATGCACCTGATAAATAGATGCTAAAGCGTTAACATAAAGTTGGTGAGTTCATAGGTTTATGTAAATGCAAATGTCAAGTGCGGACTACAAGATTTCAAAGTGTGACCATTATAACATATAAAATATCACAGAAAATGTATTACAATTGCTCTAAGCTCATGACTCTGAAGCCTTGATGTTTTCTAGTTCTGGTGTCCCTCTAAGTGTTCCTTTTTGTGAACACTCGAGCTCCTCAAATGATTATGTGTCCATTTTACAAACCAGTCAAGCAGAGCAACTACCCGGACAAGGGTTTCAACCCAATAGATCTATATCCATCGTACTTGTTATTTTTACTTTTAGTCCTTGGACTTTAAATCCTTCGCGCCCAAGTTTGATAGTTACGACGTAACCCTAGGATTGGTTACGATCGTAGAACTCTCGTTAACTAGTTTACGCCGTAACCATGCAAACGGTTACGTCGTAACTTCTTTAACCACGGAATTCTTCTAAGTCTTGGAAATATATATACGGCGTAAACAGTGTGTGAGTTACGCCGTAACCTTGGTCATCGTTGACTTTGTCTTCTAGTGTAAATCCTTGTTACGGTGTAAGTAGAGTGGGGATTTACGCCGTAACTTTTGTCTGGTCAGCATACTCTTGTGTATTTGCATTAATAACCTTCCAAATCCGCGTCTCTTCGTTCCTATGCTCATTATTAACCTGAAATAAAATATTAACGAATAAGAGTATGTATTCAAGTAAATTGGTACAAATGATGAGCATATTAGAGGGAATTGACACTAAAATATCAGGATTATTTGATTTTATCATAACACAATATTATACTACTACTTATATCAATAATAACTTAAAATATAATGCTCATATAATATAATAATATGTTTTCGGGTTATGGATGTAACAATATTGCTCTAAAAGACGTTTGACTGCAAATCTGTTTTAAGGAGTTAAGGATGGTTCTTTCGGAATTCATTTGTCTCACTTATTTTATGCTGATAACGTGATTTTTGTTTCTAATTGGAATCAAAGAAGTATGCAAAACATAATCCGCGTGCCTTATGTTTTCTATAATGCTTATGGTCTCAAGATCAACATTAATAAGTCCAATTTATATGGGGTGGGCATTTCTTCAGATGAGGTTGTTCAAATGGTTGTGGGTTTGGGATGTGTGGTTGGCCTCCTTCTCTTAACATATCATGGGTTGCTATAGGATCTAACATGAGTCGTATTGTGAATTGAAAGGTTTTAATAGATCGATTCAAGTCTAGTTTATCAGGATGGAAAGAAAACCTTTTATCTATATGTGGTCGTCTAACTCTTATCAAATCGGTGTTAGGGAGCCTTGGAATTTATTATACGTCTATTTTCAAGGTTCTTGAAATGGTAATAAAGGTACTCGAAAGTTTGTGTGCTTCATTTTTTAAAGGGTCTACTAAGGACAATAAGAAGCTTGCGTGGATTAAACGGTCGAATGTTTTAGCTTTGTTTGACAAAGGAGGTATAGGAGTGGGAAGTCTCAAAGCTTTCAATTGTTCTTTCTTATTAAAGTGGAGATGGTGTTTGTTAAAGAACCCTGATGCATTGTGAGTGAAACTGGTCAAATCGATTCATTGGGTTGAAGCAGGGATAGATAGAAATGGGTGCCAAACAAATGGTTTATAGGCTATGATTGTTGGCTCGATAAATCATCTTCACTCGAGTGGTCTTGTTCCCCTAATTTCTATTATATACAAGATGGGGTGGACGGATATGATTCGTTTTTGGAAAGATACCTGGTTAGGAGATACACATCTCTTTGATAGTATTAATAGATTGTTCCACTTGGAGGAAAAAAAAAGACTGCTTGGTTCGTGATCGCATTTCCAATGGGTCTTGGACATGGGATTGGCTTAGACCGATCAATTTTGGCAGGTCCCATGTGGAAGTGGTTCAATGTGGTGATGCTTGCATGTGTTCTCTTTCTCTCGATGGTGAGTTGTCAGTGAGTAGTGCGAGACACCATATCGACGATTGCATTCTTCATTCTAGGTCTCCATGTAAGAGATGGTGTAAGATTATTCCAAGAAAGGTAAATGTTTTTATGTGGTGTTTATTTTTGGACAGGTTACCCCATCATTTAAACTTGTCGTGTCGGGGATGGGATATTCAATCGATTATGTGTCCGATTTGTTATGAACAACTGGAGTCTATCTATCATGTATTCTTCTCCTGTACGCGGATTGGAATGTTTGGAGGCTTATTCTTTTATCGAGTGGCTCAAAGATCCCGGTTTTGAACTCTCTTGGGAACTAGGATAATTAGATTGTGTCTTGGCAAGCTTTAAAGGAGTCTAAAGATCGTGCATATGTCATTTTTGTTGCGACTTGTTGGGTGTTATGGCGATATCGAAATAATGTCAATTATAACTCTCAATGTTTGAGAAAGTGTAACATTTTTTATAACATTTGTCTTTTCTCTTTTTCTTGATTTAAGTGTAGAAGTAAAGCCTGTAATAGTTGGAATGATTGGTTAAACTCGCTTTTTGTAATTTGCTAGCTTCATTCTAGTTTTTCTTTTTAATATAAATCATTGTTAAAAAAACATTAACGGGAAATAAAAGAAGTGAGTGATAAACACCAACAACCATGTTCCTGTGTGACAATTATTTGTAAAGTGTGTGGAACATAATTTATTTTTATGTTTTTGAAATGCTATTTTCACATAAAATTTATAAAAAAACTCCATTTAATAAGGTACCAATATCACTTCAATTCAAAACAATTTGGAAAATAATAATAATAATAATAATTGATTGGACAATTAGTTTTGACACGCACAATAATGCGTGGGAATTTCTTATAATTTTTTTTTTAATTATAGCATACGTTTTGTTTTAGCTCTTTATTTGAAAAGATGTGCTAAAACTACATAAATTTCAACAAACAAAATCTGGAAAATGATATGTCTTAGTGACTATTTGTTAAGAGTATAAGATGATTTAAAACAAAATAATAATAATAATTAAAAAATACCACATATTAACATAGCACATTATTTTGTGACATTTATTTTATAAAAATTATTTGATTCTAGCAAATTTCTTATTCTAAAGAACCGATAAAGAAAGGAAATGACCGATCTCTCTGGGTACCAATAAAAGTTGCATAATTGACTAGTAAATGGAGAGAGTTATGCAGGCACGGTTTACTAGGATTCATAAGCACGAGGCAAAACATGAAGAGGAAGATAAGCATGAGACGAAAAGTGAAAAAAAGACGGTAAAAAAAGTTTCTTGTTACACGTTGCCAAAATAAATGAAAATGAAGTTAGAAAGCTAGTTAGAACAAATACATTTTTGAGAGGAATTGCGCCAATATAAAATGATCTTGTGTTGCGTCACAATTGAGCTCCAGACATGCACTGTGTTGCCTTGCGTCGCAACTCGGCTCTAGAAGTCTTTTTATATATACTTCTTCATTAGTTTTTTACTTTTCGTGTGTTCAAGGTTTATTTTGGACATTATTTTTTGCAGCGTTCATTACAAATTTGTTTTTTCTTTTAGGTTACGTTATTCAAGTTATTATATGATGTTATGATATTGAGTTTATTAAAAAGAATGATACTCACATGGGATTCAATTTGATGTTATCAAAATTCGTTTGTTTGCTATGTCCAATTACTAATATGACCCGTCATCATTTGGTATCAATTTTTTTGGTGCAAATGCCCGATTGGATCCATCGATTGGTGCTATTTGCTATAAACCCTAATCTTTGCGATTAGGGTTTTATCTTCTTGATTTGGTATTGCATGCTTGCTGGTGGTAATTGGCTGTTATTAGTGTTTGATTATTGTGTTAGTGGTTGTGAGAGATGAATAAGGGTTTTTTTTTTGACTTTTATGAGTGTCACTAAGGGTACATCTGATTTTGGTACGTATGTTGTTGGTAATGAGGCTGTTGGGAACATGGCTAGCCATGTAAGTTCTAGTGATATTAGTGGTCCTAATCATGATAACGTTTCTACTCATACTAATATTCCTAACCAAGTGGAGCCGGTTTCACTTGATCATGAGTTGGCAGCCCCTAGTGTGGAAGTATCTTATGTGAACCCTAATGTTACCAAGGGTGTTGGTGTGGCTGAAACAAAAGGAAACGAGACTAACACTAGTAATACGAGTTTTGAATTTGCTTTGAAGTCTCAAAATTTTGATACTAAAACTTGTGGTGGTGGTAGTGGTGGTAAATCATTGGCTAACCAAGTTAATGATGTGCGTTCCTCTAATGGATTAGAACAACCCTTATCTACTAGTACTAGTGGAACTGGTGTAAAATCGGTCCCTTATGCGGGTGCTACTTCTAATGATCCTAAGAAACATGATGTGTCAAATTTTCGAAGGTTGGAATGTAGTAATTAAAAGACTGGAGTTGATCTTTCTGTCCCGATGAAAGTAGTGGAAGAGGTGAATATCAGGTTTGAGAATACTCTTTATGGGTATTTCCTTGGTCAACGCTTTGCTTTTCCTGTTGTTGATTACTATGTACGCAATGTGTGGGCTAAGTATGGTATACCGAAGGTTATGATGAATGCAAAGGGGTTCTTTTTCTTTAAGTTCAATTCGAAGAAAGGTGTTGATGATGTCCTTGAAAATGGTCCTCGGTTGATTAGAAATGTACCAATTATTCTTAAACCATGGACCTTAAACACCAACTTAATTAAAAAGGATTTGACCAACATATCGGTGTGGGTTAAATTCCATGTTGTTCATCTTGCTTTATTTTCTAATGATGGTCTTAGTCTTCTTGCCACATTGATTGGTACGCCCAAAATGTTAGATGCTTATACTAGCCAAATGTGCAAGGAATCATGGGGCCGTAGTAGTTTTTCCAGGTGCATGATTGAGATGAGGTGCTTAGGGATAGCCTCAATGTCGAGATACCTTTCCTTGATAGGATGGGTTCGACTATTGAGAAGATTCGGGTTGAATATGAGTGGAAACCGCCTCGTTGTGATCAGTGTAAGATTTTTTTGTCATACTTTGGTTGATTGTCCTAAGTATGTTCTACCTACAACTCAGCCTACACCAAGTGTTAATGATGGTTTTAAAACGGTCAAGACTAAGAAGATGAGTAATAGTGGTGGTCAATCTGGTCCAAGTAAGGGACGTTTTATTAAACCTGTTGTAGGGAAGAAGATGCAATTTCAACCCAAAGCGCCTCCTACTGTACCCATAAAAGTGGATGCCAATAAGAAGAAGTCTACTGATGTGGCTAGTACTAGTGGTACGAAGATTGCGACATTAAACCGGTTTGATGCCCTTCATAAGGATGATACTGTTGACTTTGGTATTCCTATCAATGAAGTGACTAAGGATGTGAATTCTGGTATTTCAAAGGAAGCTAAGGAGGATGGGTCTTTAGAGACTGGTAATGCATCACAAGAACCTCTTGTGAGTGATTCAATAGGAACAAAGGAAGTTGGTTCTACTCCTTTAGTTGAGAAAATTGGGGAGCTTGAAAAGCTACTTATTGATGGGAAAACTACTCTTGTGGATGATGATGGTCATCCTATTCAAAAGCTTGATTATCCGGGGTCTACTTCTTCTACTAAGAGGGTTAACCCATTACCTAAGGTGGGAGACATTATTGTTTCAGACAGTGATGAAGACGAGGTTGTGAATACGTTTGATGAGTCTATGAACCTATTTGGTGGTGGTCATGATCGTGAAAATGATTATGAAGACTATGATTATGATGACTATGCGGATCAGGTCTACAATCTTCCTCCAAAAAAGTAGAGGTGAGGTCCGGAGAGTGGGACGGATCTACCTGGCCACGGTGCCAATGTCAAGTGGTTATCCGAAGTGTTAATTGAAGAAAGTTGTAAAGCCTTCAGAGCCTCAGTCGGGAATTTGGATGCTTTATATGACACGTATGCTATCAAGCTCCAAGGTCTTAGTAGAAAGTAATTTTGTTTTCATAGGAGTCTAATAGTATCTTTTGAGTAGTGGTTTTCTCTTATTTAGAGAATTGGAAGTATCTTGTTATGTAAGCTTTTCCGCCTATGTAGCGGGCTAAGATATGGGATTCACCCATATCCTTTGTACTTAAACGTTTTTTGGGGTAATATATTTACCGGGACTTTTGACCTTTTACCCAAAAAAAAAGATTGAACGTTCGCGACAATGGGTCCGGGAGCTCAATTGGAAGAACCCTTATATATGTAGTCTCAGAAAGCATGTTGAGTTGTTTTCAGAGAGTGTTGGTTATTTTGCTCAAACTATGATGGTCCTTTATGTAGTCTCGAAAGGCATGTTGCATCGTTTTTTTTAGTCCGTCAGTATGGTTTCTTATGTTGTCAAGAGATGCGAGTTTCGGTTACTAGGTGTATTGGTAAGTTCAAACCATATTATAATGGTTTTCATGGTGACTATAAAGATGAACCTTTGTTGGCAAAAGAAACTAAATGTAAGCCTTTTTCTAGAATGTAGGGGGAATCGGAGTATCATTTGTTAACACCTATCCAATTTTTCAAGCATACTCGAGGTTGAGTCTTTCTCAAATGATGAAAGATGATCCAGTTTTTGACATAACAGTTAGGACTTAGGATCCAATCATGCATTGTGTCACAATGTCTTTGCGATGAGGTACAAATCGTCTCCAGAAGCATTATCGTCTTTTTAGCATGTTTTAAGTTTTTTCTTGCTACATTTATAATGAATATGTGTTTTTTAAGTTAAGATAACTTTCTTTCTGGTTACTGTCTAGTTAAATACTCATTTATTTTATAGTTTAATATGATGTTATGATATTGACCACGACCGTCCAATGGATTTCAGAGGCCCTGTGCGTTAACGATAAGAAGACCCCATGTTTGACGAATTCTAATGTAAAAACCAAAAAATTGTCGACTTTTTTATTCTCAAAACATGCAATCGCCTAGGGCTGAGCATCAAAGGTCCAAAACCGAACCGGATCGACAAAACCGACCGAACTGGCAAAAACTGAGCCGACCCGACAGCCTGTCGGTTCGGTTTCAGTTTCATGTTTTACATGTCTTCGGTTTTGGGTCGGTTCGGTTCGGGCCAAAACCGACAAAAACATACCTAAATACACCTAAACCGAACCGAACCGACGGCTCGACACAAAACCGAACTGACCCGACGGCCCATCGATTCAGTTTCGGTTTAGGTTTTTAATGAATTTCGGTTTTTCAGTTTTGTCTGTTCGGGTAAACCGAACTCACGGCCAAAATGTGAAAGTATGGTGAGTTGCTCATGACAAGTGGAAGGCTGAGAATGTGGAACCCAAAGAGAAAGTAACCGTCGGCTAAAAAAAAGAAAAAAAAAAGGAAAAAAAAGGAAACCCACTTTTCAAATATAAATACCCCAAAACTTCACCATTTTATATACATATTCTATATATTCTTACTTTCATAACAAATATATTTCATTCCTCATTATCTAAATGAATCCCAAAACGTTTATGTTAACCGACTCAGAAGAAGAATAAGAAATCCAAAGTCGAAACATTAATTTAATTGGAAGAGCGGTGACGTTTATTAGGAATATATGACGAGAAAATCGACTGACAAGAAACCCCGTATATCGAGATTGTTATAGTGCTCATAACCGTTTAGTCGCCGCCTATTTTAGTGAGAACCCGTTCTACAATGCACGTACATTTCGGAAGAGGTTCTGAATGAATCAATTTCTTTTCAACTGGTTAGTTTGGGAGGTAACTATTCATTGTCCATTCTTTAGTGATAATGTCGATTGTACCGGAAAAGAAGGCAGTTCACCCTTGATGAAGTGCACCGCCGCAATTCGTCAACTGGCATACGGCGAGGTTCATGATGCTTTAGACGAATATCTGCAAATGAATTAGAAAAATTGTGAGATCGTTGTAGCTCTTAGACGATGTCTAATTATTAACTATATCTAGGAACACATAATAACGAAAGCGGAATATTCAAACAATGAATTAACGTTATCATGAACAAGGTTTTTCATTATCATTCACTTCTCTAACGATTACAAACTACTTAACATGTTCTACCTTGATCAAGTAGAACACGTTATCTAAACTAAAACACTAAACCCTAGGCGTTTATCTCCTACGCCTAGGTTACACACACACACACCTTTAGTCGACTACATTATGAAAGACTTAATTATAAAATCCTACACCCTTGATCTCTTTATATAGAGAGATATTAGGGTTTACAAAATACTACGAAGGAATAATAAATAAAACTTCTTTTGCAAGCAAGTCCTTCCCATCTTTTGTAGAATTCCTTCTTGTCACTTCAAGCCATTCATGTTTCATTCTTTTTGTTTTGTATCATCAAATCAATAAATATAATTCCCAACAATCTTCCCCTATTTGATGATGACAAAACAAACACCTTCTTGCACGAACTTCCCTAGACAAAGTAGAGAAATTGAGATAAAATCTCACCATGAATGAAACAATCTTGTCTTCCCCTTAATCCATGCCATGCCACTCTAAAATTTCTTCAACATCTCTTCCCCTTTTTGTTATCAACAAATAGAGAACATATGCAAATAATGATCTTGACCACCACGAACTAATACCACACATCCAATTCATCCTTCCAATGTCTCAAATTACCCTCCATGAAGTTTTCCGCAACTATAAATGAACTTGAAACAATAGAAATCTAAACCATCAGTAGTAATACTAATCAGCAATAGTAAGAATCAACAACTTCCCCTTGAGTGGTGCATGTACATCAAATGATTAAAACACATGATAAAATACTTCCCCTTAAATCAATGTGTTAATCATCTCTATGATTCTTCAAATCTGTAGGCTCCTTGTAATGATCACTTGTGAAGAAAACTGAGTATAACGAATTTGATGAAGAAGTTGAATTTCCCAAACTTGCGTCTTATATCTTGCTCTATCGACGTGACTCCAAACTCATACTAGAAGCACAAAAAGTATAAGTAGACCGCAACCTCTTGATAAATCCTCAACTAGATGAGACACTGAGCACTACAACGTAACTCCTTAAAGTGATAGCAAATG
>LBNU01004574.1:0-19967 GCA_014162995.1 Artemisia annua | reverse complement strand
ACTATCCACGTGACTCCAAACTCATACTAGAAGCACAAAAAGTATAAGTAGACCGCAACCTCTTGATAAATCCTCAACTAGATGAGACACTGAGCACTACAACGTAACTCCTTAAAGTGATAGCAAATGTGAGCATTGAGCACCTTCAGTTTGTAAATCACACACCTTTGCTAGATTCATCAAGTCTTTGTCACAACAATAAAGCACGAACAAGTTATCTTCAAAGTGTAACACCCACCTTGAGATATGATAAGAACACGCACCTGTGAAACTCAACTAAAACATCAAATAAATGATAATCAACCTTCTTCGTAATCAATTAATCCATAAGAATCAAATACGAGCCTTTAAAACTTTTAAGAACATAAACTTCTTCCTGTGTGTGTGAACCAAATAACCTTCTGTGTGTGTAATCCAAAACCATTTGAAGGATGTTAAGTAAAGCATTTAGACGATGCAATTGTGAGATCGTTGTAGCTCTTAGACGATGTCTAATTATTAACTATATCTAGGAACACATAATAACGAAAGCGGAATATTCAAACAATGAATTAACGTTATCATGAACAAGGTTTTTCATTATCATTCACTTCTCTAACGATTACAAACTACTTAACATGTTCTACCTTGATCAAGTAGAACACGTTATCTAAACTAAAACACTAAACCCTAGGCGTTTATCTCCTACGCCTAGGTTACACACACACACACCTTTAGTCGACTACATTATGAAAGACTTAATTATAAAATCCTACACCCTTGATCTCTTTATATAGAGAGATATTAGGGTTTACAAAATACTACGAAGGACTAATAAATAAAACTTCTTTTGCAAGCAAGTCCTTCCCATCTTTTGTAGAATTCCTTCTTGTCACTTCAAGCCATTCATGTTTCATTCTTTTTGTTTTGTATCATCAAATCAATAAATATAATTCCCAACAAAACTTCTCGTCTATCTCTTGATTATTTTTGTAATTCTGTTATAACAATTTTTGGACCATAGTAATTGAGGAAACCAACTATAACTGATGCTGTTATGATTTATCGGCATTATGAAGAGGTACACGGGTTTCCATGGATATTAGGAAGCCTCGACTGTACAGATTAGTAGTGGTTTGGTTGTCCGAACGCATTTAAAGGGGGATATGTTAGACATGATCATGGTTCGAATCCATTCATTTTGTTGGAAGCTGTTGCGTCACAAGATTTATGGATATGGCATGCTTTCTTTGGTGTTTCTAGGTCCAACGCGACATCAACGTTCTACAGCAATCCCCTTTATTTAACGATCTTAAACAAGGAAAAGCACCAGAGATTCCGTTTGTGGCTAACATCATAACATACCCATGGGGATATTATCTTGTTGACGGGATATATCTGGAATTGCCGATACTCGTTAAGACGCTTTCAGAGCCATCTGATGATGACCATAAGCGAATAAGGTATAAGAGAATGTTGAACCGGCAAGGAAAGATGTGAAACTAGCGTTTGGTGTTCTTAAGAAGAAATGGGCTATACTAGCCAATCCCGCACAACATATATAAAAGAGAATAATGAATATGATGTATACATGCATCATATTACATAATATAGTTCGAAAAGAAAAGAAAAAGGCGATATCTTCCAAATGGTTCCCGGAAGAAGCACATCAACCAGACGATCTCACACGATCCGATGAACAAGTGCGAGAAGTTACTAGGTACATTAGATCGTCACAAGCGCATCAAACCCTTCGTACCCATTTGGTCGAACACTTGTCTTGTAATATTTAACTAAAATTTTTATTTATCTATGCATTTTTTTAATTCCGTATGTTTGTGTGTTTAATTTATGTAATGTTTTTAATTTTTGAATAAGTTTTTAATTTCATACGTGTACGTTTTAAATTTCTTTCATTCACGTTTTTTTATTCGAAATGTTTACGTCCATATTTACGTTTTTAATTTATAAATATAAAGTATTTAATTAAATAAATAAAACAGGATTGAAAGGTGAAAGATGGTGATCAAAACGGATGTATGGTGAGTGAGAGTGAGTAGAAGTGAGAGAAAACACAAAGTTAGAGTAGCGTTGAGATGATAATGAATGACTCACCCACAACTACTATCAGCCTAAGTGGATGTTATTTGAACTCATTTATTTGTGTATAACTTATTTAATCGTGAGCCACAAAAAGTCTTTGCATATCTTAATGCCCTTTTTATTTTATAGTGGTGTATATTTTTCTTCTGTACACATCACGTGTTATTCATGACGATAACACTAAATAGATTATAAATTGATAATGTTGATGGGTTGCGCGCTTTTCCGTGTGCTACATCAAATAAAATGTTTTAACCTAATATATAAAATAAAATAAAATAAAAAACTAAAACTAGCCTAAAAATGTAAAATGTTTTAACCTAATATATAAAATAAAATAAAATAAAAATTAAAACTAGCCTAAAAATGGGCAATCATCAGTTTCGAAATTAAAGAAATTTAAATGTTTTAAAATTTATATCCCAAAAATGCACAATCCCAGCCATCATTTCGATGAACGAACCTAGCCGCCATCTTCTATAAATCCTTAACGTCTCAGATGATTACCCAATCACATCTACCTCTGCACTTGACGAAGCACCATGTTCACCATAGTTGCAAGACGTGCTTCGTTCTCATAGCTTTACAATAAACATTGTAAGCATCAATTCTCTTTCTTGTGAACTTCAGGCCACAAAAATGAAGGAATAATAAAACAAACTTTAAAATGTAGATACCTCTGTCTTCCTTCGCGAACTTGAGGTCGCGAATATACTCGAAACATTTTTCAATCTTATGCCCAGGCTTTCAGCAACAATAACACTTGGAGAATACCTTTTTTTGGTTACCGGTTCATAGAAGAACCTCTCGGTCTTTTCGGTAACCTGCACGTCATTCACCTCCCCAGCCTTTCGCTTTCTCACCCCATCAGATCTAACCATCACGCCATCCTTAGATTTACATACGAGCGGTACTAGCGTAGGCTCATTGCAAGTCTCCAGTAGGTATGAACCACACTCAGCTAGTAGAGAATGCATGATACTAAATACCATAGATGCCTTACTCATAGGATTATCAATCTTCCGGAGACGATTGAAAAGTCCTTCCATCATAGTGGAGCAAAACCTTGCAGATGTATCAGCTCGCATGTTATAATTTCTTATCTCATGCGTGTCAAAATACATCTCAGCATTCCTTGACTCAGGATGAATATCACAAGGAGCTATAGGTTTCCAACTATGTTAGACATGAGGTGACCCAGTCACTCTCACACAACAGTTCATCGGGTGAAAGGCATTTCAGGTCTTTCATCGGTTAAAACCTTTTTGATGAAATCGTATTGTTCTCACCTTGAGGGGTTAGCACAATCATTAGGATAAGAATGACCATGCATTATGTTGTAGTATGACATCTATAGTTTTAAAGAGACAATGAGTGAATTCAATCATTTTATCGTAATAGCTACTAAACCCAATAACTTTGCATATCGCACTCGGATCCGTATTATACTATCACAAGGCACCACTCTATGGCGTAACCAACATTGTGACAGTTTTTAGGTATCGGTTTTACCATACCAATTGCTCCCAGAGACAACACCTATGACTGATACTCCAACACCAGCTGGGCATACTTAGTCTCGTCATGCAGCCATGGGCCCGCTATGGAAGAATACCAATAGACTTTACCAAAAACATTAGTGGCCTCGTAATTCAGTGATCTCTACTATGGCATATGACCAATGAATCCAAAAACCACATCTCCCGCGTCAACCATGTAGCCATAGATACTGAGCTATGACATCAACTATCTGTAGGGTCTGAGCTAAAAGAGTGGACCACTTTATGGATGGCGCATTAATATAAGATTACCATAGGGTAAGACCTTAAACCCATCGGTTTAGTACTCTTATATTTTGTATCCAGTATTAAAACAATTTTCAACAAAAATTCTTTTAATGTATGAACTACGTATAAATTCCTACTACGATTTGTTAAGTTTTAAAACAATCATTTTTGTAATAAAAGATGTATAAACTCGGGTTTACCCTGCTTCCCAAGCCTTTTTAGATAAGTTGACTAATTCATAGACTTTATCAACTTTATTACGTGAACTAACAGTCAAGGAACCTGTGGGAAACTATAAGGGGTTTGAATAGTTTACCGACTTGTTTTCTTTAGTTATAAAAATTTACTTTGCGAAAAACTTAGATTCAATTATTAATGAAATCAATCAACACCAATATGAATACTATACTATACTATCACAAGTAAGCAATAAATATGTAAAGATAAGAGATGGAAGGATCAAACCAAGACAACGAGAATTATAGTGGTTCGGTCACGAAGCTCTTCTTCACCCTACTCCACTCCCCGAGTACCCAACTCGAGAGTTCTAAGCACTATATAAACAAAGCTCCCTTCAGGCATAGAAAACCGTACAACGTCGCTTACGTTATTTTCCAACACTAAGCTAAATGTCGAGTACTAATATTAGCTAGTACCAATCTACCATGATCCACACGATCCTTACTTCTCACACGATCAACACGATCCTCACACATTCTACACGATCCACACGATCCTCACAATCTACATTTGATCCACTTTATCAACACAATATCACACAAGACACAAGAGATCCCCAAGATCTCAACAAGATCACAATGACCAACACAAGATAACTAGGAAACACTAATACACTTGATGTATGTCTAGATACAATCAAGTAAACAACTTGTAATGCAAGTGCACTACACAAAGACACTAACACTTTGTATCTTCTTGAGACTTTGCGTTCTTCTCTTGACAAGTAGAGGTATGTAGGTGATCTTTGGTTGGATAAAAAGATCACTCTTTAAACAAAAGAAAACTAACTAATGATCAAAATAGAGTTTAGGTGATAGAGGATTTGATCACAGAAAATTAAGTGTGTGAAAGGATAATCAAAATCTATGAAGTGAAGTAGTATTTATAGGAAATGAAAATTTGCCCATTTTAAGGACACGGCACCACTAATTTTCACACGGTACCACTAAATATAGTGGTACCGTGGCAGACAAAACGCTCCCATTTTTGTTTTTAGTGATGAAAGTTTATTTGGGGAAGTTTGGAGCTTATTTGGGGAGAAAAATAGTTGTTGGGATTTTTGAAATGATTTTCCCAATTAAAACATTTCTTTATAATTCAAAAATAATTTGTATGGTGTATTTTTGAAAAGAAAGTTTTGTCATATTAAAAATGTGAAGTTCAAAACACAAATTCACTTCTTTGATCATTTGTCAAGTTGTAAATTTGTTTGTTCATACCTAGAGTGATTAACTTAGAAATCGGATAGTTCGATTAAAAACTTGTTTACATTAATTTTGACGTAAAATATTTTCACATTGTTATCATCAAAACATAGAGTTATCGAGGGATGAGAATAACGTTTTTAGACATTATTTGCATCAACAATCTCCCCCTTTTTGATGATGACAAAACATAAACTCATTTTGTGTGAAAAACTAATGTTAAGCAAGTTTTTAATTGAGTTTATATCCCACTTCTTCCCCTTTTGTCGAAGCAAAAACATTTTCAACGCTCCCCCTTGATGTATACTCCCCCTCATTTGGAGCATACCTAGGAATCGAGCAATGGTTTTTGCTACAAAACAAAGTTAGATGACATATATACAATATCTAACATGTTACAATTATGACAAATATCCAACCATACTACAAGGAGGCTAAGTAGCCAAGAAAAATATAATCCAACCATAAAGAGAATAGAGAAACAAGCCCATGCATTCATTCATAATAAAAGATCATACATAAAGTATGATTACAACAACTAAACGAATTGACAATAACAAGAAACATGTGACATTCTTAAGCGACTTTGAGGTCCTAAGATTTGCTCCTTGGTTCAAAAAAGGGTTCCTAAGGTTTTTATTGATGATGACTAAACATAAATGTTTAGTTGCTTGGGTTATTGGTGGAGGAGGAGGTGGTATGATGGGTCCTTGAGGTGGTGTCAAGAGGTGCTCAAGATAAGAGAACATGAGACCTAACTCATCTCTAAGGTGAACAATGAGGTCTCGGTTGTGATGACAACACGGACAACTAAGGCTAAGTGGTTCAAGTGGGTAAAGAATGGGATGACTGTAACAACCCACTAACTTTCCCTTAGGTTACAAATGCCTTACTAACTTAACATAGGCCCTCATTAAGCACAATCTAGGTTAGAAATGACTTTAGGATTTTCCCGAGCCTAAATTTTGCTTTATTATATCTTTATGACCTAACTAACCTCTAGACAAGTTCACGTATTCACCTATGCCAACCACCACTATGTTTACTTGATGTAAACATCCCGGTATGTCAAGTCAAGGTTACAAACATATTTTAACTAAGAAAACTATCACTCTAATACACCATACTTGCTAGAAAACCCTAATTGCACCTATGTTTTTACAGTTATCTTTAAAACCCTAATTGCTTATCCATACATGTTCTAAAGTGTTCAAGGCTTAGGTATGACTTACATTAGTGACCTTAGGTTATATTAGACTCACTAAAACATAGTATAACTCCTTAGAACTTAGGTACAAGTGACATAAGCATAAAACCTTAACTAGGTCATAACTTCCCGGAAACTAGGTTTAACTTTCCCAAATCTTTACCATAAGCTACCATCACTTAGTATAAGCCCCCTAGGACTTAGTATTAGTTATTAGACACTCATAGGACACCAAATTAGGCACTAAATCCTAGGCTAAACCTAAAACTCTCAATAGACAAAACTAGGTTAAAACTAAACCTAAAAACCTAAAACTAGCTACTATACTACTCCTAAACTATCAAGCAAGCACCCTAGCACCTCCCTATAACTAAGCAAGCACCCTAGCACCTCCAAGCACCCCAAGCAAAGAGGTGCATCACCTCCTTGTCACCACATTCTTCCCCACGGCAAACCCTAGCCACAACCGGCCTAGGCAGCCCCCTAGCTACACCATAGGTCACCTTAATCACCCTTTAGACCTTCCAAACCATCCCCTTGCTCTGCTTACTCAGCCTCCCCCCCTCGACATCCATCACACCCTTTCTTGCTCGCTACTCCTCTCGACACTATAAATAACCCACGAAACCGCACCATTTCATTACACACCTCCCCTCTCTTCTTTACCTATACATTTCTGTAGTCTAAGACCTTTAGAACCCTTAGAAGTCGAGTAGCGAAGCTCTTGTGCCTTGTCGAGTTGAGTTTTGGCTGAGAAAACCCTAGAAACCCTCGTTACNCTACTCCTCTCGACACTATAAATAACCCACGAAACCGCACCATTTCATTACACACCTCCCCTCTCTTCTTTACCTATACATTTCTGTAGTCTAAGACCTTTAGAACCCTTAGAAGTCGAGTAGCGAAGCTCTTGTGCCTTGTCGAGTTGAGTTTTGGCTGAGAAAACCCTAGAAACCCTCGTTACACCTTGCACGACTTAGGTAAGCCTTAATCTTGAATCTAGTAGCTTTAGAACAGACCTAGGACTCTTAGGACATGCATTAGGAACCATAGGATAGCCTTGATCATTTAGTTTTAGAATTTAGAAACCCTAATTTTGGAAAACTAGGTGTTTATATGCTAAATTGCTATACTATGTGCTATAATATGAATTAGATAACTTATTTGAACTTAGATTAGCTAAACATAAGCTGAGAAATTTAGTTGCTATGTTAAAATATAGTTTACTTGAAATTAGGACTAGTTTTGTAAAAGTTTGCATGCATAGGGGTATATATGGTAAATTCTTGAAACTATAAAGTCTAGGGACTGTTTTTGACATTTTCTAGAAGTTATAAGTTCAAGGACTCATATTTCCAAGTTTTGAAACCCTAGGATATAGATTAAAATAAGTTATAAACTAAAAAGGACTAGTTTTGCAAATATTATAAAGTTAAGGGTAAAAAGAGTAAATAATGAAAGTTAGTATAGTTTAAGGACCATTTTTGCCATTTCTCTAAAATAAATAAGTATAGGGACTAAATATGCAAAAGTCAGAAAGTTATATGCTTAATTGTTAGTAGTTTATAAGTTTAGGCTAGAAAGTATAAATATATAAAACTTCAAGGGTATAAACGGATTATTTTCATAAATACAAAACCTATTTTGAGTTAGAAGCATAACACAATACTAGGGAGCTTCATGCGAGGAGTACTATGTGGATATTTCGTTTTGACGAGTTTGCTGGGTTTACGATTTAAAGTGCCCTGGCTCCTCAAACGATTATTGCATATTCTTCTGAGTTATGATGGCCCGAACGGTGTTATGTTATAACTAAACCCTAATAACAACATAATTCAATAGTAGGGAGCTTCGTGTGAGGAGTATTAACTTCTGAATTATGATGGCCCGAACGGTATTATGTTGATAACATAATACAATAGTAGGGAGCTTCATGTGAGGAGTCATATACTTCTGAATTACGATGGCCCGAACGGTGTTATGTTATATATATAAAAACCCTAAGAGTGATTAGTTAAGAAAAACCTAGACTAAGACTTGACATACACACACCTACACCAACCCAGGATACGTGAGTGAGTTGTCTAAACCCCTACTTTAATTAACTTAAGACCCAGGTGAGTTTTCATAGCCTCACACCTTTTAAATGCTTTCTAAATGCTTTACAAACCCTGTGAGGGGGATACATGCTTTAAACCGAATACAAGTCTTTTTCTTTGGTTATTGCACGAGTAAACTAGCTGCCACCACTACATAACTAAAATTCATGAATCTAATCGTTTGGGATATTTTACCCACGCGAACGCGAGTATAGTTGATAGATCTATTGGAGTTTGACAACTCCCATTTGTATTAACACCTCTCTGGGTGGTACCAATAAGTACTATACTTGAACCCACTGAAGAATTAACTTTGGCAAGCTATCCTTCCCATCCCCTCATGTTGGGTCTGCAGCCCACATGACCCGGATTGTTAACGTGTGGTTCATGAGCTTAGTGCAATATACGTTCTATCACTAAACTTTTCCACACATAGGGTTTAAGCTGAACCCTGTGGAACTTGTCTTCACTAACTATCTATTTAAACCTATGACTCTCACTCAACATACGTGTTGACTTTTAAGCATGTTATCCTAGGTAATTAGGCACTATAGGAACCTTGGCATGGAGAAGTACTGGACATGAGAATGTCCAGAAGAGTTATCATTCATCAATTTTGTGTCTAAACCCGTATCTTAGGGACCTCTCTTTTGGTAAAAGTATATCTTTTACTGTATAAACTCTGATGAATAAATGAATGATAACATCTTTTTCAAAACGTCTCTTTTCGAGTTGTTTTCTATATCTTGTCTTTGTTTCCATGAAGTAATACCCCAAACACTTAATCCGCTGCGATCAGTGAAAAATGGGGGTGTTACAGATTGGTACCAGAGCCTTGGTTATAGAGAACAAAAGGATTTTTCCTAAACTATAACCACTTTTTCAAAAAGCCCTCCGTGCCACTAGAATCCCCGAACTTGCCTTTAGACTCCCGACTTGCCTTTAGGTTAGGATTCCTAGACTTGCCTTTAGGTTAGAACCCCTGAATTGCCTTTAGGATAGATTCCCCACTATTGCCTCTAGGATAGAAACCCCACTATTAGTATTGCCTCTAGGATATACCTACTTAGGTTAGAGTTATGCTAAGATACTCTTTCGGGTATTACAGTAGATATGTCATCCTTTAACAATCCTATCATCGTGTTGGATACCGATGATACGGATACTTCATCCGATAGTTATGAATATACCCCAGCTACCCCTACCCACTCATCTTCTGGTTCTAATTCTCCAGAAGAATTAGCCCAGAATATCTTAACTAACCTAGGATTAGAACTTTCCCCGAATGATCCTTATATGCAAGCATATAATGGGTATATGCAAACATATGGTGGAGACATTCCTATCGTACCCACTATAACCCCTACCCCATCTATACCTCACTATAATAGTCAAGATCATTATGTTCCCGAAATAGTTTCACCTTCCCATAAGAAATTACGTATTATACCACCTTCACCTTCCCCTAGGTTAGAAATAGGTAGTAGTTCATATAAAACACCTTTAGAAAGGCATGAGGAACAAATAGAGGAAATACTTAGTCATTTAGATAAATTATCTTTAGGACGAATAAAAGAAGTAGAAAATAGGATTAGTGATTTAGGAATAGGTAGATATAGGTTAGAAAATGAATTAGAGAAAACTCGTAATCAAATGATTAGGTTGCAAACAAAATACGAGGGACACTCTGACGAAGTAGTTACTGCATATGTTAGACTTTCCACTATAGATATGATTATCGAGGATATTAGGGATAATCATAGGTCTGATATAGAGGATCTTTTGGAAGCCATCCAGGAACTTAAAAATGACAAAGAATCAAAATAAGGTTATAGAATTAGGTAACATAGCTTTATAGGTAGATAACTTAGTTATAAACGGGTACTTTCTAGGTTTTCACTTTATAAAATAGGAATCTAAACTACTTATACTTAGTTTTCTTAAAACTCGTATCCCGTACTAGGATTCCCTATGCCTTAGGATACACTATAGATTGCCTTAGGACACACTATAGATTGCCTTAGGATTTAGGAACTAGAATTCATAGGAAATTAAAATAAGTAGACATACCTAGGAACACTAAAAACTTAGGATCTTTTAGAATCACTATTCCTTTAGAAGGGGGAAACTAGCTTTGGTGGAATAAACCGAATCTTGTTAGGAAACTCGCCCTTTTAGTTTTAGGATTTCCTACCCATCCGGTATCAGATAATGTTCTAAGAAATTAGAGCATAAACTATGACACTATTCTTATCACATCTTACCTATAGAATGGCACGTACACGAGCTACCACTCCCGTTACTCCCACTACCCCTGCCATGACTCAGGAAGACATCCAGCTACTAGTGACTGACAGTGTGACTGCAGCACTAGGAGCTAGGGATGCCAACATGGCTAGAAACCCCGAAACTCCTGTAGTGAAGAAGAGTAACTACAAGGAATTTATGAGCTATCAGCCCTTCAATTTCAAGGGGACAGAAGGGGCCATAGGATTAATTCATTGGTTTGAGAGATGTGAGTCAGTATTTGCCCGTAGCAACTGTACTGAGGATTGTAGGGTTAAGTTTGCTACTGGTACTCTTACCGAGGAAGCATTATCATGGTGGAACTCGTATGCCCAACCAATAGGGATAGAAGAGGCATACAAGTTATCATGGACAGAATTTAAGAATCTTATGATTAAGAAATATTGCCCTTGGACAGAGATTAAGAAAATGGAAGATAAGTTCTATAACTTGTCAGTAAAGGGGATCGATGTTAAGACTTATATTAGGAGATTTCAAGAGTTGGCAACTTTGTGTCCTACAATGGTGCCGACTGTTGAAAAGACAATAGAAGCTTTCATCGGAGGTTTGCCCCGAAGTATCGAAGGGAATGTTACTGCCTCTAGACCTCAAACTTTAGAGGAGGCCATTAACATAACTTTGAGGTTAATGGACCAAGTAACAAAGCACAACTCTGTGCCAGCGCCCTACGATAATAAACGAAAGTTCCACGATGGGAGAGCTTTCGGTAACTCTCGTAATACAGCTAGTAATAACCGTACCAATCCCTATCCTCAACCAAGGCAAGAGAATGCGAGAGCATATGCCGCCACTCCTAATGAGAGAAGTGGTTATGCTGGGAATGCCCCTCTGTGTAAGAAATGCAACTGGCATCACACAGGGCCTTGTTCCATTAAATGTACAACATGTAACAAGGTGGGCCATCATCCAAGGGATTGCAAGAACAAAGGACCAGCTACTGGGGGTAATCCACCACCAGCAGTAGTCATTTGTCATACTTGCGGAGAAAAGGGACACTATGCAAATAGATGCCCAAAGAAAAATACTGATGGTGCCCAGGGAAGAGCATATATGTTGAGGGATAGGAATGATCCACAAGATCCGAGCGTAGTCACGGGTAAGTTTCTCTTAAACAACCACTTAGTTAGTATATTATTTGATTCTGGAGCCGATAGGAGTTTCGTATCTATACCCTTAGCCTCTAGACTTAGGATTAAACCCATAGCTTTAGATACTTACTATGAGATAGAAATGGCCGACGGAAACTTAGTTAGTACTAACACCGTCCTTAAGGGTTGTACCCTAACTTTACTTAACCACCCCTTCGAGATCGACCTCATACCCATGAGACTCGGTAGTTTTGACGTTGTTGTGGGAATGGATTGGTTGTCCAAGAATCAAGCAAAGATTCTTTGTGATGAGAAAATCATCCATGTACCTATCAACGGTGAGACTTTAACTATCTGAGGAGATTGAAGTAAAACTAGACTTAACTTCATTTCATGTATCAAAACGGAACGATACATGTCACGAGGTTGTCAAGCCTTCGTGGTTCAAGTAACGGAGACAAAGCCAGATGAAAAACGGCTGGAGGAGATCCCTGTAGTCAGGGAATACCCAGAAGTTTTTCCTAAGGATTTACATGGCTTACCTCCCGTTTGTCAAATAGAATTTCAAATCGACTTAATCCCCGGAGCGGCACCTATAGCCTAAGCACCCTATCGGTTAGCCCCTTCAGAGATGAAGGAACTCTCTGAACAACTCTAGGAATTAACCGATCGAGGATTTATACGCCCTAGTACATCACCCTGGGGAGCTCCTGTCCTATTCGTAAAGAAGAAAGACGGATCTATAAGGATGTGTATCGATTATCATGGATTAAACAAACTTAATATCAAAAATTGATACCCATTACCCAGGATTGATGATTTGTTTAATCAACTCCAAGGTTCGAGTGTATATTCAAAGATCGACTTACGATCAGGTTATCATCAACTGAGAGTGAGGGAAGAGGATATCCCTAAGACCGCTTTCAGAACGAGATATGAACACTATGAATTTCAAGTTATGCCATTTGGTTTGACAAACGCACTAGCGGTTTTCATGGATCTCATGAACCGGGTGTGTAAACCATACTTGGATAAATTTGTTATAATGTTCATAGATGATATCCTTATCTATTCACGTAACGAGGAAAAGCACGCTAAACACTTGAAAATAATCCTAGAACTACTTAAGACAGAGAAACTTTATGCAAATTCTCTAAGTGTGAATTCTGGATTAGTGTTGTGCGATTTCTCGGACACATGATAGATAAACAAGGAATTCGTGTCGATCCAGCTAAAATCAAAGCCGTTAAGGATTGGCCACATCCTACGAATCCTACCGAGATACGACAATTCTTAGGACTTGCGAGCTACTATCGAAGGTTTATTGAGGGATTTTCAAAAATAGCAAAACCTTTGACAGAGCTAACCCAGAAAAACAGGAAGTTTGACTGGGGAAAAGATCAAGAGATAGCTTTCCAACTTTTGAAGAGAAAGTTGTGTGAAGCTCCGATCTTAGCATTACCCGAGGGAAACGATGATTTTCTCGTTAACTGTGATGCTACGCGTAGAGGTCTTGGACCTGTATTGATGCAACGGGATAAAGTAATCGCTTATGCATCACGACAACTCAAGATACATGAGGAAAACTATACTACACATGATCTAGAATTAGGAGCAGTAGTGTTCGCTCTAAGAATATGGAGACATTATCTGTACGGCACTTATGAGTCTCGTATTATACATGTTTATACCCCCGATATTATATGAATTATAGGACAAATAACCTTATTATTAGGACTTTTGATACTTAATATAAGAATATATTTGTAGGACATAGGTCTAGTGAAAGTAACGAGAAAAGCACGAGATGGTTGACATTGTAAACATAAAAGGAAAAAACTAAGTTTGGACTAAAAGCACGCCGCTTATATGAAGGAAGAACGCCGCTTACGGGCATCTTTGGTCAACTATATATGCACAAGTCAAACATAAAGTACGCCAGTTATATACAACATAAGCACCGATTACGCGAAATAAAGCTCACCGGTTTTACACCAAATGCGCGGCGTACTTCCCTTGGAAGTTATGTTTTATACATTAATGAGCTACTTCAATGATGAGGCCGATCACTTGTCTATCATAACTCATCAGGGACGTGCTAGGGCAACATTTTACGCTATAAATAGGAGCTCAAAACGGAGGTTTTAGACACACAACAACAACAAATATAATCTTGATCAAAGAAGCAGTTAGTAGTGGTTTGTACCAAAACCACTAGCTTAGAAGTAAGAACCACACTTGGAGAACCACTTGGAGCTCGAATACTTTCGGTATAATTCGTTATAATGTTAGAAATACTTGTTTACTCATTTAACTTTATGTTAAGTAAGGAGTAGTAACCTTATGTTTATTTGAGGCACTTGAGCCATGCTTGTTATGAGAACAATATCATGAATACTGAATTTATGGAACTTGCATTTGATATTTCATTGTTTAGTACCTTATCATTTGTCTTGATTGATCATAGTGATTGCCTAAAGGTCGAAAGATTCAATCATGTTGGTTATATTATGAATTGTCTGTCTATAACAACTCATTGCTATGCTTGTGAGAATTGCTTAGTAAAACAAATGATAACCTTGACTATGACACGTTTAATGGCTAGTCTAATGTCTAACGGCTTGACTAGAGGAAATGCATGTTTCGTATTTCATACTTAGACCACACTTTATGCATTCTGTGTATCTAGAATCAAAGGCCGAAAGGAGATTCTTTTACATAGGATAGATATATTAGTTAACGTGATCTACCATCATGTTTCACTCTTATGCCTTGTCCATGAAACGTCTGTGATGGTACTTCTTATAATTCTCATGTGCTTTGCCTTAAATAAACATACTTTTAATATTAATTGGGAAACAATTTCAAAGATCTTAAATCAAACAAAAACGGTTTTAGTGATAAGTGACAATCATTGGAATCTAATTTTGTTACCTTTAACTAGCAATAAGAAACAACATCCTCTCTTGGGACGACCTGGTCTTACCTCAACTTGCTATAAACGGGGGTTATACTTTTACCCATGTGTTTTGTGTATTAAGGAAATGGTGAAACTAGTTTAATAAATGTAAAGCTTTCGAAACACATCAAAGTTTTGGGCGCCGCTGCCAGGGAGGTTAGTTTGAATCATATTGTTAGTTTTGCAAAAAGAAAATTTACTTAAATACCAAGAATTCTTACTAGAATTTTAGAAAATTTCGTTTCTGAGATAAAAAGAGCGCCGGTTTTTCAGACAAAAACCTCCGAGCTTATGACACAGTAAAGAATAGTTGGATTTGATTTCACAAAACCCCAAAAACAAACTTGTATATTGTCTTTTCCAGATTTTGAGAGCATAGGAATTTTGTTTCTCTTGTTTTTACTATNTTCTTACTAGAATTTTAGAAAATTTCGTTTCTGAGATAAAAAGAGCGCCGGTTTTTCAGACAAAAACCTCCGAGCTTATGACACAGTAAAGAATAGTTGGATTTGATTTCACAAAACCCCAAAAACAAACTTGTATATTGTCTTTTCCAGATTTTGAGAGCATAGGAATTTTGTTTCTCTTGTTTTTACTATCTGAATTATGGTATGAGTATAATGCACATTAAAATCAAAAATACAAAAATATTTTGCTTTTACTTTTTAATTGTCTGCTTGCAAATGCTATATTGGATTGCTATTATAAATGAGATGATAATTGCAATATGTTTTCAACTGCTATCTGAATTGATGAATGATAATATCTCTTATGGAGGACTGTTAAAACCCAGAAACACGCCGGTGTTTTACCTAAACCCGCCGTACTTCTGGAAAATTTTAAATATAACGGTCAAAATATCACGTAACCGCCGTATTTTTTTGAAAACTCGCCTAACTTTTCTGCACAAATCTTTGCAGAAAGCTTATTTCTTATCTATGATGATTAAACAGATTCACATCTTGACATATATGATTTATATGAAGTTATTGGAGTATGATTATGAACTTATGACTTATTTGACTAACCTACTAATGTTTAATTTGATGTTTGTGCACATTTTAGCTATGTTAGCCATGGATCATAATAATAGGCTAGGAAAGAGGTTGGAATTGGAGAATAGATGTGGATGGATTGATGAGTCAGAGAGTATTAGAGAACACAACGTTTCTGAATCAGACACAGTTGATAGTGGGTTAAAAAATGAGCAGAGAGTGCACACTTTTGGAAAAATGGACACCCCAGATTGTTTGAAATTTCTCACACCTTGTTTTGTGGAGGAGTTGTATGCCTATGATGCAGTTGCAGACCTTGATCACAATAGAAATTTACTACACAAAGATTTTTGTAAAAAATTGGGAGTGCAAATTGAAAAAAAGGAAAATGGTAGTGTGATTGTTACTAAGAAACTTTTAGTGAGCTTGAAAGAAAATTGTTCCTGGTAGAATTCTATGTTAATCCTAATGAAAACGAATGGGAACCTAATGTAATTCTTGGGATACCTTACCTAAGATTGGCTAGAAGTATTGTGGACTTTGCTAATGGTTTACTAACCATTTGGCCTGATGCAACTATGATAGACAATGATTTGCAGGGTATGGATGAGTTACTTGCTGGAATTTGTGAAGATGATTTGCCACCACTCTCAAATAATGAATATACACTTGCCTTAGAAGCACCTGAACTAGTATGCAAGATGGGAAAAAGTAAGATACAGAAAAACAAGCCACAACTAATTTACAAAATGAAGTATGGAGATGAAGGACCTTCATTAACCATAAACCGACCCATAACTAGGGAAGAACTTACTAAGGAGGAAATGGAAGCTGATGTGTATGCTAGGATAATGTTGCTAAATGAGAAAAGGCCAATTATTGAAACCTTGAAACATGCAGACAAGCACAAAAAAATTCTAGATAGTATTCTCATGGATAGACTTAAGATATATGGAGAAGTTGAAGATGAGAATGAGGAAGAAGTTGCTACACATGTTGTTAGAGGGTATAAAGTACTTAGGGAACTTGAGAATCCAGGATGCTTTGTGTTACCAATACGTTTGGAAGGCGACTTAACTTTCTATGCCTTGGCTGATACAGGTTCAAACATCAATATGATGCCTTACAAAATTTATGAGTTGCTTGAAAGAGGGAAAGTCAAACCAAAGATTGATAAGATTAGGATGCTTGATATGTCTCAGGCTGAAACAATGGGGAGATTGCTAGATGTTTTATGTCAAGTTAGCACACACACAATCCTAGCCAACTTTTTGCTACTTGATGTCCCTATTGACAAGCATGTTCGACTTGTTGTTGGAAGGAGTTTTATTCATACTTTAGGCTCAATACTTGATACAAGGAAGAAAAGGTTGACAACTTTTGATGGGGTGGTTCACCACCATTTTGAAACTACAAAGATTAAAAGGAGTAAGGAGGATGATAGTCACAGTGAAGATGAGGAGGAATTTACACCAAAAAGGGATGAGAATGGTAAGCCTATATATGAACCTATTCGTCCTAAGTATTATGATTATGAGGATCCCATGGATAGAGCATTGGCTGAACAAGAATATCTAAATCCATTTAAGAATGTTTGTGTATGGAAGAAGATTACTGCCCTACTTGGTGCACTACCATTGTCAATTAAAAATACAGATTGGACTCCAAATTATTCAGGAGGTATCACTAAAGGGGAAGGAGATAGGAAATGGCATGTCAACATAAAGATTGTTGATCCATTTCGAAATGGGTTTGAAAAAGGATTTGAGACTAAGCACACTAAGAGGAAACCATCTGGTTCCTACAAGCTTGGTGACATTATGTCACCAGAGCATTTTACTGCTTGAACACCAAAGTAACACCAAAAATGGAGTTGAAACAATGCTCATTTCTTAATTTTTATTTTCTATGTTATTTTACAAAAATTTGAATAAGTTGTATCTCAAGCTTATGCTTGATGAGTATGCATATGAAAAGAGATGAATGAACAACAATTGTGAATGTTTATGTGATTACTTTTATTGTTAGTTTATTATTTGTTAAATTTCTAGAAGATCATAGCACATTGTAAGAAAAATTGCAGAAATAGTCGCCGCTCTTTTCTTAAAGATCGCCGAGTTTTTAGCGAGGGAAGCCTTTATAACTCAAAATTAAACATTTTGACATTACGTGCTAAGATAGAAAATACACTCAAAACACACACACAAAACACCGACGGGTTTTTGCCACATTCTAAGTAATTTCAAACGCTTTTTAAAGATCAAACCATAATTTCAACACAATGAGGGTAAGTTTACACTTGTGTTAATATTCTAAAAATTTTCTTAGGGTTTTGATGATCAAAAACTTAGGGTTTGCTACGATATTCTGAATATGAATGTTTAATGTTTGATTATGTGTTATCTTATATGAAAATTGAGTTTACCCCTTGATTAGTTGTAGAATTATGATCACTTCAAGAATTAGGATTTATCTTTGCCCTAATATTAACAATTGCCTATGTTAGTGGAATAATATGAGTAATTAAACGTTTGCCTATGAGATTAGAAGGAAGAATACATGTTCTAAAGTTGCTATATCAATATTTGAGAGATTTTTAGTAAGAATGCATGAAATTCTAAGTTATGATGCTTAAACTGCTATATGTTGTTATTACCTGTTTATTTGGAAACTTGAGAATGATTTTAAGATTTAAAGAGGCCTGAGAGGGATAGAATTTTAATGCCTTGACATTATGAAAATGGTTCTTGAGTATAAAACAGAGCACTTTTTGTGCAGAGCATAAAAACCGCCGGTCTTGAGGGCCAAGACCGCGGGTCTTTTACAAAAACCGCCAAACTTTTTCATAATTTTGAAAATTTTGTCACGTAACCGCCGGTTTTATTTCTAAAACCGCCATTTTTCTAGAACAATTTGATCACAGTATGCATGAAACTTGTTTAAATGATTATGATTGTGATGCTTATGTTTTCTAACAACTAATGTTGTTTGTTAGTGAATGTTTAAAGACTAAAAATGCAGGACATGATGAGGAATCTGGATTCTCAAGGCAAAGGCAAACAAAGAGAAAGAGGGAAAATGTAACTGTGGAGGAGGCATTAATGCCAGTTGTTTCTCACCCTTATTTGCTGTGGAGAACATGTAACACTCACGCACAAAAAGACTACAACAAGGTTTTAAGTACCTTGTATCAGAAAAGCCCTTATGCTCCATATCTGCTAGAATGGGAAGTTCTAAACAAAGCTGGTTGTGCTAAGGAGATAGAAGAGATGTTGAATATAAGGTTGGTGAATGAAGAAGATGATGATGAGGTTTTGTCTGTTTCTGATGCTTGGAGGAAAGTTTTTGACATTAGGGAGAATGTCTACAAGGAGTTGTGTCTGGAGTTCGATTCTACATTCAGTTTTGATGAGACAGTTGGTGATGATAAGATTATGACAGAGAAAAGCATTTTTTTTTAGGTTGGGAGGAAAGAAGCATTCTATGACACTGGCAAACTTTAGAGTAGCTTTGGGGTTGTACACAGAAGAAGCTGTAGAGGATGAGTATTTTGAGGTATATTTCAGAAGTGGTGTGAGGAATGAGTTAAAAATAACAAATGAAGCATTGAATGATTCTGGGCTAGGGTGAGTTCAGAGGATAGTTTAATTTTGTCAAAGAGCAAGGTGAGTACAATTAGGAGGAATGTTTTGATGGTCTTGCACAAAATGATTGTGTATCTACTTTGCCAGAAGACCACAGGTTTTGACAAAATACAAAGGATGGAATGCTGGTTTTTGAGTTTGTTTGAAAAAAAGAACATGGGTGAATATGCAAATGTGGCCTGGGTTGTGGCACATTGGTTGAAAAAGAAAGGAAAGGGAAGCCAGAGTGATAGTGAGTTGGTTTGTGGTCATCTGATCACAAGGTTGGCTAAAGGGTTAAAAGTATTTACTGAGGAAAACATGGCCACCTACTCTGCACCAACATCCTACAAGGCTTTTGATCATGTCACTTTG
>LBNU01004573.1:15358-35387 GCA_014162995.1 Artemisia annua | reverse complement strand
GGTCAATATAAAAAAAAGGAGTCAAGTAAAGTTACGGCCACCAGAAAAATGAACTGCCCATTTATGTTGGTAGGAAAATATTCATGGGTATACAATGGTTGGACGTTAAGTGTGATATCCGATGAACATAATCATTCTCCTGCGCGACAAATGGAGGCGCATCCCTATGCGAGGCGATTGACACCAGATGAATATCAATTGGTGGCAAAGTTGACAAGGGAGAATATGGAGGCCCGAAACATTCTATCAATGTTAAAAAAGCAAAATAAAGATAATGTGTCAACAATTAAAGACATATACAATGCTCAGTCTAAAATTCGCAAGGCCGAAAAAGTAGGAAAAACGACGATGCAGGTGAAAAATTACACAACCTTTTTATTTTTATTTTTATGCATTGAATTTTTTTCAATTAATCAAATATTAATTTAGCTATAAATATATTCCATGCAGGTTCTTATGTCACTTTTACATTCAAATGGTTATGTTCACGACTATGATACCCATCCAGTTACAAGCAAGTTGGAAGCTTTATTTTTTGTACATCCAACATTTTTTTTTGTAACTTCAATTGGTTGATTAATGTTTTTAAGGTCTTGTTTTTTCAACAACTTCAAAACAATTACTTTTAATTTGTTACAGGAGAGTATATTCCTTTGGATTCAATTGATATCTTTTGGAGGACGCTAAACGTTTCATGGTCAGAACCGGTGGAAAATGAAGATATCCAATGTGACGAAGAATTACACCGTTTCAAAGAAAAGTTCAACGAGCAGTCAAACGTTGTTAAAAAGAGTCTCTTAAGAAAGCTTTTGGATATCGTTAATCCAAGTAAAACCGTGATTAATGAACTATTATCTCTATGCATTTTAAGCACAGACACAACATGAGGTAACGCTCCAGCATCAACTATAAGTTGTTGATGCTCAGGCTGTTAAACAAAACATATTGCTGAATTAGTTGTTTAGTGAAAATGTGTAGCTATTACAGTTTCAACAATTTCAAAATTAATTTTCAATGATTATGGACTTCAAATCTACTCCCGAGTTGTTTGACCAAATTAAAATCAGTCATTAATAAAACTTAATAACATCCACAACTTGCACATACAGATTACACATGTACTACATCATAAGAAATTTATGAAATTCATTTTGAAAGCAAATTAAAATCTCACATCAACAACAAAATTCAGTAACATTCCCAAACAAAATTCAATAAAATTCAATTCATTACTTAACCTAACTAAAACTATCAGCAAATTTCAGTAACATCCAAAAACTTACACAAATCGTCTGTATATTAACACAATATAACTAAGAATCTACTGAATTTTGTTTATCACCTAATTAAGACTTCACATATAGACAACACAACTAACATTCTTAAATGACTTCATTCAAGATAAGTTCATGTAATAAGCACACTTAAAATTATATGACATAAGCTTAAACCAAACATACATTGTTGTTCATGTAATAAGCACACTTAAAATTATATGACATAAGCTTAAACCAAACATACATTGTTGCAGAGTGTACTTTACCATATCTCACAATATACATTGTTACATTTATGACATAAGCACAAGCATAAACACACATTTATGACATCAAACAATAACCACAAATCTATCTCACATGTCCTAAGCAGGACTTGAACCCACAATCATTTGGTTTGGGAGCTTCTCACACAACATGGGGTGCCATTGCTACACAAGCCCTTGGTAATAAAGATTTTTTTTAGTGTCATATAATTTTAAATCCCATTTAGAGCTTATAAAACGATTAATTTTCAACAATTTCATTCCAAACCAAGATTTTATTACCTTAAAAAAACAAAAAAAACAAAAAAAAAAAACAAAAAAAAAAGCAACTTATTCCATAATCAAACTTAACATTTTGTTCTCTCACAACTTATAAAAATCATATAATTGTGTTCTCTCGCAAACAAAAGAAAGATCAGGTCCCACGGTAGACCTCAAAGTTTTGTTTGTGAAAGAACATAACTGGTCATGTTTATACTAACTTGAAAGAATTTGAATCCAAACACGCAATGCAGTTCTTGATTGAATTGGATTATTTATAACTACATAATGTATCAATATTTAATTAAGTACATAGTAATATTTCGTATTTAAAAATTTCTTCCGTGTGTTATAAACTCACTTTTATAACATAATGCAGTACGTTAGCTTCAGCTACCTATGTGAATGATACCCTAAGTCAAGTTCTTTGCTTGTCACTTGTGAGTTGTGGCCACACACTACTCATTCAACTTCATTTCTTTTATAATGAAGTTGAAGTTTCAAAAAAAAAGATAGAAAGAAACACCATGCATGCCTGGATTCGTTTTTAAGATTGATTTATGAAGTGCATTTAATAGTTAGGTACCAAAAAACTTCTAATGGAAATGAACCCATTCCCTGATTACTATAACGTCATACAAAACACACCCGAAATGTTTTATCAATTTATAGTGAAAAATTAAGCATTTATTTTGACATGAATATTTAAATAGTAAAGAGAACACATTTAAAACATAAATGTGTATGAGTTAAAATAAAATGAGAAGATAAATTAAATTGAAAATGATAAGAAGAAACCACAACAACATATTTCAGATGCACTTATAAAAATAAATGCATCTCCCCTTAAAAATTTTCCCCTTACTTAAAATGTGTGGCTAGAAATTATTCTTATTCTTCAAATAGTTTTTCTTCTCACCGGATCCCTTACCAAATGTGTATTTAATTACTAGATAAATGTTGGGCACACATTTCTATTAAGCGCATAGGGTATCATGGTGTTGACTCCATATGTTGCTCTTCTTGGCGCCACTACCCTCAAGCCTTGACACTTTTCAGGTCAAATTTATCTTAACTTGATTGACCAAAACTTTTTACTTACAATACAAAGGACTATTTGAATGTGTTTATTTAAGTTTAAGGATATCTCGTCTGTTTTTGTATGGGAAGTGGTAAATTAGTTCCTCCTCTATCGAGTGAAAGAGCTCGGTTACAAAACATTTCTAGATTACTCTCCAAAGCGTGAGCATGAGGGTTATAAACGACAAACAAAGCATTATTGGCTGTAAGTCATTTGAGAATCGACCTTGGGATACGAGAGGGGTGTGATACTTTTAATTAATGTTTACGTATGAATTGTAAAGCGGGTATATATCGTGTGATGATGGTTGTATTGTATGTTCGGCTTACCTTGATTGGTAAGAACCTCGTGAGAAGAATGATCTTTCTAGATCGGGGTAACGCTTATATCCACCGTGTACCTTCTTCTCGTCTCAATGGAGTCGATGATTAGAAGGGTTTATTGTCATAGATGATAATAGAGGTAAACTCTATTGTTGGTTGGTGAGTAAGCCAAAAGAAACTACATATGTGAAGTGATTAGAGGTGCAAATATACCGGTTTTAACCGGTTTTCGGTTTTCCCAAAACCGGTTTTAGAAAAACCGGTTTTTCTAAAAACCGGTTTCGGTTCGGTTCGGTTTTTTCGGAGTCGGTTTTTTTCGGTTAAAAATGTTCGGAACGGTTTTTTTCGGTTATAAATTTTCGGAATCGGTTTTTTTCGGTTTTTTACCGGTTCGTTTTTTTCGGTTATAAAAGTTCGGATTCATTTATACTAACTTGAAAGAATCTGAATCCAAACACGCAATGCAGTTCTTGATTGAATTGGATTATTTATAACTACATAATGTATCAATATTTAATTAAGTACATAAATATTTAATTAAGTACATAGTAATATTTCGTATTTAAAAATTTCTTCCGTGTGTTATAAACTCACTTTTATAACATAATGCAGTACGTTAGCCTCAGCTACCTATGTGAATGATACCCTAAGTCAAGTTCTTTGCTTGTCACTTGTGAGTTGTGGCCACACACTACTCATTCAACTTCATTTCTTTTATAATGAAGTTGAAGTTTCAAAAAAAAAGATAGAAAGAAACACCACGCATGCCTGGATTCGATTTTAAGATTGATTTATGAAGTGCATTTAATAGTTAGGTACCAAAAAACTTCTAATGGAAATGAACCCATTCCCTGATTACTATAACGTCATACAAAACACACCAGAAATGTTTTATCAATTTATAGTGAAAAATTAAGCATTTATTTTGACATGAATATTTAAATAGTAAAGAGAACACATTTAAAACATAAATGTGTATGAGTTAAAATAAAATGAGAAGATAAATTAAATTGAAAATGATAAGAAGAAACCAGAACGACATATTTCAGATGCACTTATAAAAATAAATGCATCTCTCCTTAAAAATTTTCCCCTTACTTAAAATGTGTGGCTAGAAATTATTCTTATTCTTCAAATTTTAGTTTTTCTTCTCACCGGATCCCTTACCAAATGTGTATTTAATTACTAGATAAATGTTGGGCACACATTTCTATTAAGCGCATAGGGTATCATGGTGTTGACTCCATATGTTGCTCTTCTTGGCGCCACTACCCTCAAGCCTTGACACTTTTCAGGTCAAATTTATCTTAACTTGATTGACCAAAACTTTTTACTTACAATACAAAGGACTATTTGAATGTGTTTATTTAAGTTTAATGATATCTCGTCTGTTTTTGTATGGGAAGTGGTAAATTAGTTCCTCCTCTATCGAGTGAAAGAGCTCGGTTACAAAACATTTCTAGATTACTCTCCAAAGCGTGAGCATGAGGGTTATAAACGACAAACAAAGCATTATTGGCTGTAAGTCATTTGAGAATCGACCTTGGGATACGAGAGGGGTGTGATACTTTTAATTAATGTTTACGTATGAATTGTAAAGCGGGTATATATCGTGTGATGATGGTTGTATGTTCGGCTTACCTTGATTGGTAAGAACCTCGTGAGAAGAATGATCTTTCTAGATCGGGGTAACGTTTATATCCACCGTGTACCTTCTTCTCGTCTCAATGGAGTCGATGATTAGAAGGGTTTATTGTCATAGATGATAATAGAGGTAAACTCTATTGTTGGTTGGTGAGTAAGCCAAAAGAAACTACATATGTGAAGTGATAGATGAGCCTATGCGAGCTTACCCCAATTCTATCATCCTCCTAGTATATATTAGGAAGGGATTAGGGCAAGAGATGGTGGGATGGGCTTTACCATTGTTTGCACCATTGGCTCAGCCCTTTGTCTCGTGGGCTTGTCTAGAGATATTCAAGCCGAGAGGACTTAATGTATATATTGTCTACTACTAGTAGGGTATCCGCGCGTTGCAGCGTCGGGTACCCTAAAATAAATACTATACGACATAAAAAGGCAAAAGTGATAGCTAGGAGTTGTAACCGTTCGGGCTCGAGCCCGTTGTCCCGTGCCCTCAGGCTCGAGCCCATTTGGCCCGTTACCCGTTCGGGCTTGAATATTTGTATAATGTGCTTTATTATTTGTATTAGTGACATTTAATGCAGGAATTGTGTTTATGTTGGTTGTACAATAGGTTTGATAATATGTATTTCTTATGTAAGGGGTGTTTTAATAACTGCATTAATTATATTTATTAACCACTTAATTAATTAACTATATTAAATATCTTGCCACATTAATAGTGTTTTGTATTGTATTTAATATTAGTAAATGTGTTTTAATTAGTTTTATTATTAGTTTAAGAACTTGTAATGCTGAATTTTAAGTACTTTTATTTAAAGTTTGTATTTAATGTTAGTAAATGTGTTTTAATTAATTGTACCTTTAGCTTAAGAACTTGTAATTGTATTTAATGTTAGAAAATATGTTTTAATTAGTTGTACTTTTATCTTAAGAACTTGTAATGCTGAATTTTAATATTTCTTTTTTTAGAAGGCCTAAATGCTTTATAAGATAGTATGATGACTAGACTGGTAAATACATATGTCATCAAGCATATCATTGACTCAATATGTTTTTATAAATGTAAAAACTTTAATAATGTAGGGATGTGTATTTAATAAACATTAATTAATTAAACTTATAATTTACGAGATGTGTATTTAATAAACATTAATTAATTAAACTTATAGTAATTTACCATTCCATCCGTCTCAAAAAAGTGTTTACCTTACTATTTATGTTTGTCTCAAAATAAGTGTCTCATTTTTATATATCGACAGTAATTATGATTGGTTTTAATACTTTATCCTTCATTTTTTTATTTATATATTAACTATGAGTGTAAACATGACTTTAAGACTTTTTATCAATCAAAACTAGCATTAATTACACATATAATAGTTTCTCAGTTTTTGTTTAGACACTCTTTTTGGGACGGAGGGAGTAAAACTATATGTGATTTTCAATTTTATAAACTCAAAATTTATCTTTATTTAGATTTTAAAAGATGCTCAGTGGGCACCTGTTGCCATTTAATATATACCCCGTAGAGTTTTATTTGTATTTTAATAACAATGTTTTTTTTGTTACTTATAAATAATATTTTCATTATTAGATTAAATTGATTATAATACCCAAAATTCGTGTGGGCATGGGCTAATTGTAATACCCAAAATATATATATGCACGAGATTATAAATAATATTATCATCATTAGATTATATTTTTTTAAAGATTCTTTTGTATCTTTTTTTTTTCATTCACTTAATTAAAATGTAAAGAAAAACAAAGAAACGTACAATGTCATGTTAAAGAGCAATACAGTTAAAACAAAGTAAACAAAAAGCATGAAAAGTTGCTTTTATACGAGTAAATTTTTCTCAACACCCTTATTTTTAATGTTTGATTTCACGGAAAACAATTATTAAATAAATAGTTACCTGATAAATTGGAATGTGAAGTTGAAGCAAATTCAGCAAAACCATCAGCTGTGGATCAGTAAACTTTATCTGTACAAGGAAACAAGATATGTATGATTACTTATGAAAAAACATATTTTTCTTAAGAAAATATGTTTCATCTAGATTATTAAATACACTAACAATCGAAATACTATGAACAATGATCGTGATAAAACATGATGTTTCATATGAAATTGATATCTTTTTATCGAAATGAGGATCTAAAAAGGTATGTATTCTTGTCGCCGCTCTCTTTTTCATTTTTATGACTTGCGGAATTGTGTTTACCCTTATCAACCTTTTATAGTGAGAAGATATCTCGATTTAAATGATCAGATTAATCCAACGGCCATAATTGCTAACAACTGCATTTTAGGGTTCGGGAAATGTCATCTTAAACTTATCTAGATTCTATTTTATGGGCCTCGGCCCAAATACTCTATCGACATACGTAACATACCATAAATTTTATAATATGTCAATATGGTAAAAGACGAGTTAAATTAAAAGTAGCAACATTTGACATAAATAAATAGGGTTAAGATACAAATTGTTATTAAAATTACCAAAAAAATTCGCCTAAAAGTTACTGAACTTTCATTTTGTTCACATAGGTTACTGAACTTTGAAATTTTGTTTACTCTGTTTACTAAACCTTTTAAATGATGATATTGCTTGTTTTTTAAGTACAAAATGGTCCTTGTAGTTAGTCAGGTTTCACGGATTTAGTCCCTAGACCACTAATTCTGTTAGTTAGACCGTTTTTATACGTTTTCATATGTTTTTACCTGTTTTTATAGGTTTTCATATATTTTTATCCGTTTTTAACCATTTTTGTACGTTTTGACCATTTTTGTACGTTTTATCCGTTTCGTCCGTTTTTATCCATGGTTTCACAGAATACAGCTACTTATACCCACTATGCAGTAGAACAACAATATTAAGTTGCTTATAACAATGAATATTTTCAATTGGTCTGAATTTCTTTGATGATTAGAATCTGAACTCATTAGTAGTCTTATTTATTGAAAGTAATGTTGGTATAGAATTGCAAACACAAACTATTATTGCCGCATATGTGATACAACACTTTAATTATAAGATATACCCAGTGATATGTTATTTGATCTACAATCTTTGCTTTAATTATATGGCTACTAACATATAAGTACCTTACAACTTATTTTCAGGATAGATGACTTGATGCATCAAGATTGCCCTGTTGAAGAGGTCAGCGACCCTCGATCTCCCAGTGGAAGAGGCCAGCGACTCTCAATATTGCCCAGTTGATGAGGTTAGTGAGTCTGATGCTTACCCTATTGAAGAGCTTAGCAACTCTCAAGATCTCCAAAGTTCATGCACCAATATTGGTCAACGAAGAGTGACCCGTTCCTACATGGTAAACCAAGGGAGAAAGTCCACAGTTACTTAGAGCGAGCTAAACCATTTATTTCTTCAAACTGATACTTGGTTTTTTGTTGTCATTTATCAACAATTTAAATTGTACGGGAAATTATGGCTCATCTTTCTAGAAGATAAAAAGAGTTCATTCACACATACCAATCGATTATGGTATTATTTGGCGTATGAATAAATTTTGCTGGTGTATGGTGATAAAATATGCTGTTATTGCCGGGGGTCATTGGAATTTCTTGATCTTGCAAAAGTCAAGAGTCATCAATGTGGGTGAAATGAGACTAATGTTGTTTTTCTTTGATGACATGTTACCATGGTTATCGATAACACATAGATTGTAATAGTGCACATTGTATCGGAACACTGTAGACAATGTGGAAGTTGTGGAAGCATAATCACAACATGTGTTTAAAGTGTTAAAATATGAGCATAATAGGCGTCTTTTCACAATATGAGGAGGATTTTTTTTTACTCTTTGACATTGACCTCATTTGAGTTGGTTTCTTTGCCATTATATATGAGTGAAATTGCATGATACAAGAATAAATAATCGACATCTAAAAGCCCGTGGCTCTGTTTGTAAAAGAATAAATCAAGTTGCAAAAGACGTAATGAAGATCACATGTTTCATGAAACATAATGTATAATTGTTAAATCTCAGTTTATCACCTATGTCAGCGTGTCAATGAGAGTTTAATTGCTTCATGTAAAGAGGAAAAGTTTTCATAGTTAAGTTACTGCTTAAAGAGTATGATCAAGTTATGGATGAAAATTATGGATTAGATGTAGCTTCACAAGCAAATCAATGCCAAGTATTGCAGTCATTGCAGTTTTTGATATTTTTGTGGAATTTCCTGGTGCATCACGCCGTTTCCTAGCCAAACACTGATGCACGACAAAAGGGTAAATCCATATAGGATCTTCATTCTCTGCAATTTAAAATACCGGAGAGTTAAATATATATGCTAACAAATTGTCAATGCCGATGATAATATGCAACAAAATACATTGCCATTTTTAGGTATTGAAATACCTGGAGTTATAGTAAGAAACAATGATGAGGAGCTAATAACACTATAAACAATGTCCATTTAAGATCCCTTATTCAAGATATACAACCAATCCTGTGGCACATGGTTTGAAAAGAACTATTAGCATTATTTTGGACATAAGAATGTAAGATGAAGCTAATACAACTTACCTCAGCTATACCAGCCTCTAGTGATGCATAATGTGTATCTGACCATGTACGTATGACATCAAGAGGTGGTTCTTTATTGAGCATGTACAGATCTGCGTCAACTTCTTTATCAGGGAATTTTTCCGCCTAATTGAATGCAAGAAGAGGGTTATAAGACAAATCAATGTAATTAATATAGCTCAAACTACCTTATTCCAAATATAAGAGCATAAAAATATTACATTGATCGACTGTATAAAGTAGGGAATTGCTTGTTTTATCAGGGAAGTTTTCCGCCTAATTGACCGCAAGAAGATGGTTATAAGACAAATCAATGTATCAATATATGAGTAAGGGTCAAATAAGAGCTCATAACTACCTTATTCCAAATATGAGAGCATAAAAATCTTACATTGATTGACTGTACAAAGTAAGGAATTGCTTGTTTTATTACATACATAGTAATTTTTCGTATTTAAAAATTACTTCCATGTGTTATTTATTGTATTTAAAAATTACTATATGGTTTTTGTTTACATGTAAAAAAAGCTTTATACTCATTAATACTTTGCATTAACGACATGGAAATCAATTGTCACATGAAACTCTAATTTTAACAAATTAAATAATAATATATAACAAAGATCTAAACCTTAAGAAGTCACATTTGTTGCATGAGACTTATACTTTCATTATTATGTTAATACTATATTAGTATACTTTTTATTACTATATGGTTTTTTATTACATGTAAAAGAACACATTATAATCATTAATATTTTGCATCAATGACATGAAACTCATTTATTAACGAATACTGTGCATTCTGACCCGTGCGATACACGGGTCTTGTTTACCATCATATGATCAAACTTGTATTTACGTCAGTTACTCAATTTTGTATAAGATACACGCATGTTTACGAGTGAAAATGTATAACGTCGATTTCTAATAAAAAAAATTCGAGTTAAGTTTACCCATTGGTTTTCTTTTGAAGATTCAAGACAAATGAGTTCAGTCAAAATATTTACCAATTGTTTCAAATCAAAAGTGTGGAAGCTAAGTTAACCTAATGGTTTATTTCAATATTAAAAGCACAATATATATTTTTTTTATCATTAAAGTTATAAAGTTAACTATATGTTAATTTGAAAATCACATTTTTCAATATAATTAGATGAAAGATAATAAAGTTTTCACATATTTTATTTATTAATTTATTTATTCTTTTTTGTTGAATTAAGTGTTTGGCATCATAAATACTCTTCTTTATTTATTTAGTTTTGTTGAATTAAATTTTTAGTATAATAAATAATTAAATACTCACATTTACATCATGAAACTCAAAAGTGTGGGGGCTAATTTGGCTTTGTGGTTTATTTCAACATGTAAAAACATAATAATTTGTTTATCATTAAAGTTATGAAACTTGTGGCGGTTGGTTCAAACTTTGTAGATTAGTTGGTCAAAAGGTCGGAAACCTGGTTAACAAAATATATATATATATATATATATATATATATATATATATATATATATATATATATATATATATATATATATATATATATTATAATTTGAAAAACACATTTTTTTAATATACTAGATAAAATAATAAAGTTTTCGCATATTTTATTTATTTATTTATTCTTTTTTTGTTGAATTAAGTGTTTGGTATCATAAGTAGTCATATTAATTTATTTATTTTTGATGAATTAAATGTTTAGTGTTATATACTCACATTTATACCATGAACACGATAATTTTATTATCACTAATTATAAAATTACTTATATGTTAATTTAAAAATCACGTTTTTTTATTATACTTAGCTAAAAGATAATAAAGTTTTCACATATTTTACTTATTTTAATTTTGTTGAATTAAGTATTTGGTATCATCAATACTCATATTTATTCTTTATTTTTGTTGAACTAAATGTTTAGTATAATAAATAATTACATTTATATCATGAACACAATAATTTTTTTATCATTAAAGTTATTAAATTATTTATACATTAATTTGAAAATCATATTTTTGTGAGATATACTTAGATAAAAGATAATAAATTTTTCACATAGTTTATTTATTTTGTTTATTCTTTTTTTTGTTGAATTAAGTGTTTGGTATCATAAATACTCATACTTATTTATTTATATTTGTTGAATTAAATTTTTAGTATAATAAATACTCATATTTATATCATGAAACTCAAAAATTATAGATATATAGAAGATATAGATTTAGATCTTAAAAATACCAAGTGGGCATGTATTTGCCATTTAATATATAACCCATAGAGATGTATTCAGATTTTAATAACCAGATTTATTTTTTTGTTTTTGTTATTTATAAATAATATTTTCATTAATAGATTAAATTGATTTTAATATCCAAAATGTGTGTGCGCGCATGGGATTAATTGTAATGCCTTAAATCTATATATGCACGATATTATAAATAATATTGTCATTTGTATTTTTTTTAAATATCTTTTTTTTTTGTCATTCATTTAAATAAAATGTTAAAAAATAGAAAAAGGTACGATGTCATGTTATGCAGTAATATAGTTATAACAAAGTAAACCAAAAACATGAAAATGTTGCTCTTAAAGGGGTATATTTTTTTATCTTTTATTATTTATTATTATTATTATTATTTGCAATACCATTATTTTTAATATTTGATTTCATTGAAAATAATTAATAAATAAATAGATTACCTGATACATTGGACTATGAAATTGATAGAACGTAAAAGCAAATTCAGCCGGTCAGTAAACTCCATCTGAACAAGGAACAACATATGTAAGATTACTTATGAAAAAAATAACCTTTTCTTAATAAAATACATTTCATATGGATTATATTAAATACACTAACAGTCGAAATACTATGAACAATGATCATGTTAAAACAAGATCTTTCATCTGGAATTGATTTCTTATTATCGAAATGAGCATCTAAAAAGGTATGCCTTCTTGTCGCCGCTCTCTTTTTCATTTTTGTGTTTGCGAAATTGTGTTTGCCCTTATCAACCTTTTATAGTAAGAAGATATCTCAATCTAAATGATCAAGTTGATCCAACGGCCATAATTATTTTTAGGGTTCAGGAAATGTTATCTTAAACTTATCTATATTGTATGTTCATGGGCCTCGGCCCAAATACTCTGTCAACATATGTAACATCCCGTAAATTTTATAATATGTCAATATGGTAACAGACGAGTTTTAAGTTTAAAAGTAGCAACATTTGACATAAATATATATTATTATTAGATGTATCAATGTATTTAAAACATTTAAAATTTTATAGATATGAGATTTATACACTATATTTGTATGTGCATATATTAACAAAAGTTGTAAAACCAACAAATTAGGATACTGTTGGACTAAAAAGTAATTAGACAAACATTTACACTGAAATGTATGGATAATTATGGGAGACTAAGATAGCACAAATGGCCAATAAGTGAAGAAACAAAATGTCAGTGAAATGCTATAAAAGATAAATGGAAATCATATGATTTGACAAATCATGTGAAATGACAAAGGATAAACAATTATTCCATATGAATAAGGATGGCAATGGGGCGGGGCATGTCAGGGACAGTATTTATCATCCCCATCCCCTAAACAATTATTCGATATGAATAGGGATGGCAACGGGGCGGGGTATAGTGACTGTATTTATCATCCCCATCCCCGTTTTCCATCCTCCATCCCCATCCTCATCTCATCCCCGTCGGGGAATTGCTTTACACCCCCTTCCCCGTCCCCACCCGCAATGGGGATCGGGAATCCCCGCAGGGATTCGGGATTTTTCATCCTCATGAAATAACATAAAGATTTTCCATCCTCATGAAATAACATAAAGATCCCCATCCCCAATGGGGATCGGGGATCCCCGCAGGGATTCGGGATTTTCCATCCTCATGAAATAACATAAAGATTTCCACCAACTCGTCGAAAATATAAAGAATTTTGACTCATAAAGTATCTCAACAAACGTACATCGAGTATAGTTAGTTTAATTACAATTCCAATTCAATTTTAAAGCATCGTAAATATTGTAACATCGCATGTAATATAAAAATAATATGTAGCATAATGTGTGTATTCGGACAAAATAGCTAAGTAATATATGTTGGTGCTTATACTTCAAATTCTAAAGGTGTTTGATCATATAAACATGACATATGCATGCCGATACTCATAAACATATATCCATATACATATGCAAGTTAATCAACTATGAATATAACATATAAACTTAAATACTTATACACTAGAAAGATCAGGATCGGGCCAGGTTCGGGGATTTATTTTGTCCCATCCTCGTCCCATCCCTATTTTGGGGATTCCCGGTCAACTAAGGAATTCCCCAATCAAATCAAGTATGGTGATCAGGTCCCCATCAGGTAACGGTTTTTTTGCCATCCATAAACATGAATGGATAGATAGAACACACTATCCAAACTTGAAGCTAAAGTGCTAGAAACAAGATTCAATAAGATTTAAAACAATAGAGAACAAGAAATTAGAAGGATGAAGATGGAAAGTACAAACACTAAAATAAACACAAACAACACATCAAACCATCTTCTAGCGACTGATACCACATGTTAGCGCACCTATTTGATCATTGTTGCTTGTGTAATATTGTTATTTCAAGAGAGAGAAAGTAGAGTAGAGAAAGAGAGTGGAAGGATCTAGTAGAGAGATAAAAGGAACATGAAATGCATAAACGAATATTACCATTGCTCGTGTAATATTCGTGTGTTTACAAAAATCAACCTCCGGTGCACCTAAAATGTATGCACGCCCCGCCATTCGCACTAACCATTAACTTTGTTACACTGTAAAGATATATGAAAATAAAAAGAAAAATATACACTCTCATTTCGTGTTGTCTTCTTTCATATCTCGTCCACAATTTCACATCTGCCAAAAATACACTACACACAAATATTTAACATAAAACATACACTAAGATCTTGCAAAAAAACACACTCCAAACACACACTAATATCTTGCAAAACCCATAAGAAACCCGTGAGGGTTTGTTTTGTTGTCGCGCATGAAATGAAATGCGCTAGGGGACACGTGTCATTGTGTTACTAGTTGAAGAGTTGGCACGCATGGCAACACTTGGTCCATTTTCGTAATATCTCTCTAGAAGTTCATTTTCGTAATACACGGTTAGAATAGTTTTTGTCCATAATTTCCTCTAGTTTCAAAGTTGTTAAGTATTTTGTATGACTTGCAAATGAGGAAGACTTTCGCTGAAACCCATGCGTAGTAAACTCACAAGATACAATAAAACGTATGAAAAATACTAGTATGTCAGTATACATCAAATATTTTATAGTGTGTTTAAATGACGTGTCTCCTATCAAATATATGCATTAACATTTCAGAAGCCAAAACTTTACTAGGCATATATTTATGTAGGCCAAGTAAAGGGTGAAAACCGGTCACGGATACCCGATTTAATCACTTGAGCCAATGACTCACCTATTCATCAAGTAACTCGAATAGTAAAAAACTCATTTTTTTTATTTATTTTATAAGCCAATAACACTTTCCGTCTCGAACTATTTGTTCATATTTTAATTTTGAAGTTGCCCGCTACTAAACTTATGGACTGTTTCTTTTTTTCCTTACCTGAGGGTTCAGTGGGTCCCACGTCTGTTAATGCCTCTTAATGAGGAGGGTCTCAATTTTTATCCCTTGTGGATATAGAGGGAATAAAGGATTTTTATGGGCCCCATCTAAAAAAGTAATTATATTAAATGACAAGTGGGTCCAATCGCTTCACTAAGTGAAAAAAGAAACGCCATTTGCATAAATTATTACATAGTAACAGTACAACTGCCATTTGGTTAAAGAATATTATGAAAAGAAAGCAATGCTAATCATGTGTTCCCTATGTATTTTGTCTAGAGATAACAAATCAAACCGTTGTGAGTTCATATCTAACAAACCAAATTTCAATCCGTTACTTTGTTTCGATAAAATATAACTTTTAGACGTTTTGACTTTTTGGTACTAATTTTCACCTCTCTCTAGAAAAGAAAATCCCCTCTAAACTCACTTCCATTTCACTCGGGTAATAGGGTTTGAACCAATGTTTTGAAACCCGGGTTTGGGATCGACCCGGCCGAGTCACGTACCGGGTCAACCGGTTCGACCGTCGGGTCAACCCAGTTAGACCCGGTTTTATGCACATTTTCAAAAATCCATTTTCATAATAGCCTAATACTAATCCAAAATGAATGAACCTAAACATCAAAATGCAGTAAATAGCACAAGCTTTCGGTGCCATTTAAAACAAAAAATAACCTTAAGGTTCAAGCACAGGGGTCTTAAACTCCTTGATCATGCTAAGCGCTTTGGATATCAGAACCGAATTCAGTCTAATAAGTGAAAACTAATCACAAATATGAGTGAATATCTATTATACTATAAGATTAACCCCACTAATTTATTGTGGAGGCGTCAATATTGCATAGAGTACAACAAGCTAATGCTCGGAATTAAATGCAGAAAATAGAGTTTCATGTGTAATTGGAGCCTTAATTGTTCGACTTGCTAATTGCGAGCATGCAAAGAGTCATGTCGTTACATTCATGTTTGCTTAATAGAGTTTCATGTGTAATTGGGGCCTTAATTTTTCGACTTGAGTAATTGCGAGCATGCAAAGAGTCATGTCGTTACATTCATGTTTGCTTAATGGAGGAGATGAAAGTGCAAGGGTTGCCGGAATTGATCAGATGGTATTTAGTATAGAATTAAAATTCGGTTATGGATTGAGAAGAAGTTGAAAAGGTTTCAAGAATAATTGACGATTTATCCTAATCCATGCCTATATAAACCGGCCAAAATCACATGCACAAACACAAAAGTTCGAATCTTCATTTCTCCTACTTTATTTTGTAATTTATTGTTAGAATTGTTTCTTGATTTCTTTTTTTCCCGTGTGCAGGTAATACATACAACATGATTCTCTCACTAATGTTACAAGAGAAGAGAAGAGGTGATGTATCTATACTCTTTCTTTTCTCAGTCTCATCTGCAAATTATATATATTTTTTATATAAGAATATTACAAAGAATCTTGAAATCCCAAAGTTCAAAAAAACTGCAATGTAAATATAATTAATCTCATACACAAAACAAAAGCATTCAGTTTTTAGGATGCATTCTCACGTTACTCATGCTTTGGTATGCACCTTCCTATATATTCGTATATTTTACTGAATTTTAAAAATGGTTCCACGTTGAGATATACATAAATGTATGTATATTTGCTATTATTTTTCTCAAGTAATCTCTTATTTTTGTCCTATTACAAGGAATAATACAATAAAGATGATAAAGAGACGTAGGGCACGACGAGTTGGTCAAAAAGGTCGTTCAAAAAGGACTACAACGAATGGTCAAAAAGGTCGTTCAAGACAGGCTACAAAGAAGATCATAGAAAGAAAGATTCGAACGTAGAAAAAACCGATCCCAAATGAGGACTCATCGGTTGGTTTGGATGGATTTTTTTAGAGATACTACTAATATATATTGAGTTTACAAATGAGAATGATACTCATAAATTCTTAATAACTTTGAGTGTTCATTGTATTGATTTATAAAATCACAATGAAGATACTCATCGGTTGGTTTGGATGGATTTTTTTAGCGATACTACTAAATATATGTTGAATTTACAAATGAGAATTATACTCATAAATTCTTAATGACTTTGACTGTTTATTGTATTGATTTATAAATCACAATGAAGATATGTTGCATAATAATATATGATGATCACATGATTTTTTGTAGTTAAACTAAAGAATCTTTTTTTATATTGTGATATCAATTTTAGTGGTTTGATTTTATTCCAAGATTGCTTCATGCCTATAATATTGATGGTTTTTATTTTTGAATAATTACAATTTCATTCTTTACTTCTCTTTTATTTGTTATCGACCATATTATTGGTTTAATTGCATTCTTTACTATTAAAGAAGCTTAAAACCCTTAAACAAAAATAAACACAACTATACAATCATGAAAAGAGAAGAAGTGCAAGGGTTGCCTGAATTGATCACATGGCATTTAGTATTATAATCATGAAAATAGATGAAGTGTAAGGGTTGCCAGAATTGATCACATGACATTTAGTATAGAATTAAAAGTCGGTTAGATGAAGTGCAAGGGTTGCGAAAGGTTGCAAGAATAATTATTGATTTAACCTAATTTAGGCCTATATAAATGTCATAATTCCTTATTTCAGGTCATTTTCCCAAGTCTTGACAATTTACAATTCACAGATTTCAATTTATCATTCACTATTCATCATTCATAATACATTTCATAGACTAGGGTTAGTCTACATATCATCACTTCATCATGTGCATTCTATACCACTCATAAGTTATATAGTATTTTAAATTACTTATATGTAATTATAAATAAACAATCACAAGTGATCAATAAAATGAATCATCACACCAAACAATTCCCACTATGGCACTAAAATATTTTATATGTTATAAATATTGCCACAAAAATTATAAAGGTTATTCTTTTATATTTCAAGAATTATATACATTAAAAACATTCTTTTACATTTACTTACAACAATATTTGTTCCAATCAANTTATCATACGCAGGTACCATGAAAATCACACAAGATCATGCATGCTCAGATAAATGGAACCAAAGGTTGGGATACCAACTATTTTCTTTGTTTCTTACATATTATTATTGGTTTAATTGCATTCTTTACTATTAAAGAAGCTTAAAACCCTTAAACAAAAATAAACACAACTATACAATCATGAAAAGAGATGAAGTGCAAGGGTTGCCCGAATTAATCACATGGCATTTAGTATTATAATCATGAAAAGAGATGAAGTGCAAGGGCTGCCCGAATTGATCACATGGCATTTAGTATAGATTTAAAAGTCGGTTAGATGAAGTGCAAGGGTTGCGAAAGGTTGCAAGAATATTAATGATTTAACCTAATTTATGCCTAAATAAACCGGCCAAAATCATATTTAGTATGTACATGTGAAGATGATTCACACATCTTTCAGATCTTTGATTGTTGGTAGCGGTATGTAAATTCTTTTTTGCAACATTTTGGAGATGATTCACACATCTTTTAGATATTTGTAATTAACTTGGTCTTCTTTTTTTTTTCTTTCTAAATTTAGTTATCATACGCAGGTACCATGAAAATCACACAAGATCATGCATGCTCAGATAAATGGAACCAAAGATTGGGATACCAACTATTTTCTTTGTTTCTTACATATTTAGGTGATTGTTGTAGATAAGCATATATATAGATATATGTATTACGTTAATGCATTTTCATATACAAGTAATTTATGTGCATTTTATATTGATGTAGCTCACATGTGCTAATTGATTCAAGGAAATGTGCACGAGCATGTATGTAAAGCAACATTTAAATGGTTAAATTATACTTTTTAGCGTGATTAGTTTATGTAAATAGTTGCTTTCGAATGCTCTTCGAGAAATATTAGAATGAATTTATCGTGTGCAATTGAATTATTATTGAAAAGAAGAACGTCCGCGCATCACAAAGTGTTTTCTTTTTCTATATGTATAGTCATTAATGAGAAACCAATATTTTGCCATAATAGCAAAATACGACATATTAAAAATATCACATTGAGTAATGAATAGAAAGGGAAAAAATACATAATTTTGACTTAAAGCCGTTTGTAAATTATAATATCAAATAAAAAAGTTGAGTTTTAGACATAAGCAAAAGTTCAAACTTTTATCGGAAAACAAAACCAGTGCATTTAATGTGAAGTTTATACAACATCGAGATGGAAGTGCAAGGCTTGCCGAAATTGATCACATGATATTTAGTAATTAGTATAGAATTAAAAGTCAGTTATGGATTGAGATGAAGTTGAAAAGGTTGCAAGAATAATTGATGATTTAACTTAATGCGATATATATAGATATATGTATTATGTTAATGCATTTTCATATACAAGTAATTTATGTGTGTTTTCTATAGATGTAGCTCACATGTGCGAATCGATTCAAGAAAATGTGCATGAGCATTTATGTAAAGCAACATTTAAATGGTTAAATGATACTTTTTAGTGTGATTAGTTTATGTAAGCATGCAACTTGAATAATGAATATAAAAAAAAGTACATAATTTTTGCTCGAACCCATTTGTAAATTAAAAAAATTAAGTTTAAGACATAATAGTGGAGTCCAAAAGTTTTAGGAATTATTAATAGTCTGTTAATTAATATTTATTTGGTTAGCTATTTAGAATTGAGTTTATTGATAAAATTTATTAATGTTAGTTAGACTTCAATGTTAATTTTCAATGAAATTAGCTGTACAAGAAAATGAGATGAAGCTAAAAAGGTTTGTAACGATTTTTATACATTTTATGTGACATTATTATATATATACATTATTACACAAACTTTAACTTACAAACTTAATAAAGAAAATATTTAACGCACATTAAATTATGACCAAATAGATAGACCCCGTGTGCTCGTATTACCATGCAAAAACCATCTAATGGACAAGTATTGTAGGGCTAAGTAATAGACCAAAAGAAAT
>LBNU01004573.1:3831-15263 GCA_014162995.1 Artemisia annua | reverse complement strand
TTTTTAGCGTGATTAGTTTATGTAAGCATGTAACTTGAATAATGAATATAAAAGAAAAAGTACATAATTTTTGCTCGAACCCATGTGTAAATTAAAAAAAGTTAAGTTTAAGACATAATAGTCGAGTACAAAGGTTTTAGGAATTATTAATAGTGTGTTAATTAATATTCATTTGGTTAGCTATTTACAATTGAGTTTATTGATAAAATTTATTAATATTAATTAGATTTCAATGTTAATTTTCAATTAAATTAGTTGTACAATAAAATGAGATGAAGCTAAAAAGGTTTGTAACGATTTTATACAGTTCTACGTACAATGCATTATCATTAATATCCTAAACTTCAAAAAAATGCTTAAAACTTGCAATATAAACCCCTCATTTATACAAAGCCATCACAACTTAATAACCAAAAGCCCATTTATAAAATACAACACCACAAAACCATAACAACTTCAAACATTTTTAAATTTTTATACAAGAAAGTCAAAACGTTTCATACAACATACTGAACAATAATCAAAACATACACTCGACAAATACACTGAAAGAATCAGCGATAGCCCGTGCGTAGCACGGGTTCTGAATGCCTCGTACAGCATAAGAAAGTTATATAGAACAAAAATAGCACCTTAATAATGGAAAAACAATAAAGAGTCAAAAAAAAATCCGAACCCGGGTTGACCCGAGTCACTTAAAACCCGGCGGGTCCAACCGGTTGACCCGGTTTTAGAAACCCGGGTTTTTTTGACCCGTTTTTTGACCGGGTACCGGTTCGACCGGTTGACCGAGCCGGGTCGACCCGGGTTTGAAAACATTGGTTTGAACACCACCTTATAGTTTCTGTTACGCATTTTTTTCCGGTAGTTTTACTAATTTTATTAACAGAACAAAGATTGATTTTATAGTATTCTGCTTCGTGTTTTTTGTATTTTAATACTTTTGATTCATCAAACTTTATAATTTGTGCTTAGTTTTTTTTTTTTTTTTTTTTTTTTATTATTTTTTTTTTATTATTTTTTTTTATGATATGTAAATCGTATTATAGTGATGTATAAACCCAACAAGTCTTTCACCAGTCTCTCTTACCACCTTTTTTTATTCCTTGAATTTTGAAATGAAATGAAGACACACATATCCAAAATGTGTACGGAACCAAAGCCACGTGACTTACACGTGACGAGAAAAACACAAAAGCATGTTCCCCATTTGATTGGTTACCAGTTTCATTAACCAAACATTAATCTTAAAGATGAATATAATCAACAAACCTAAGGAGTCTGAAGATTCTTCCCCATTTGATTGTTTACCATTTGATTGTTTACCAGACGACGTTCTTCTCCGAATTGTAGGCAAGTTACTTGACTTGAAAACCTTATGCCTTTCCCAACTCGTTTCAAAACGTTTCTATCGGACTGTCCTTGAAGTTGTGGCCATTTCCTTCACTAGTCCAATTGTAGTAGACCTTCCCAATATTTACAGGGATATCATTTCCCCTGTTGCTTGGTTGAGGTCCCTTCGGTCGGCGATTTTTATTAAATTTAGGTTTAATCCCCTTGATTCATTAATAAGAAACGTTCGGTATATATATTACATATAACCGACTACAAACAATAACCCATAATGGGCCTTAAACACTTAGGCTAAACATAAAGTAACGGGCTAATAATAGTGTTGCTAATACACCCCCGCAGTTTGAGCGGGAGGCCTTCGAACGTTCAAACTGGAACGAAAGTCAAGAAACAAAGCAGCCGGAAGTCCCTTGGTAAAAATGTCAGCATACTGAAACCGGGAAGGAACATGAAGCACACGGACCTCTCCTGAAGCAACATAATCACGGACGAAATGAATGTCGATCTCAATGTGTTTCGTACGTTGATGTTGTACAGGATTCGTTGATAAGTATACGGCACTAACATTATTGCAATACACAAGAGTAGCTGTAGTCAAAGGGTGATGAAGCTCACACAGCAAATTACGAATCCAAGCCGTTTCAGCCACCACATTAGCAACACCACGATACTCAGCCTCAGCACTGGACCGAGATAATGTCACCTGTCATTTAGCAGACCAAGATAACAAATTGTCACCAAGAAAAACACAGTAACCAGAAGTAGACCGACGTGTGACCGGACAACCTGCCCAATCCGCATCCGTGTAAGCAATAAGCTGAGCAGTAGAAGAAACATGCAGCTGAAGACCGTGATCAATAGTACCACGAATATAGCGTAAGATACGCTTCAAAGCATGAAAATGTGTATCTCGAGGATCATGCATATACAGACAGATCTGTTGAACAGCATATGAAATATCCAGGCGCGTAAAGGTAAGATATTGAAGGGCACCAGCTAAGCTCCGATATAAGGTGGGATCATCAAAAGGTGTGCCATCAGGTCCAAGCTTGGACTCTGTATCTACAGGAGTGTGGCACGGATTGCATTTCTGCATATGAGCTCTCTCAAGAATTTCCTAAAGCAAATTTGGACAGTGATAGAAACATACTAGATGCAGTGCGGGTTGCAGAAACACCAAGAAAGTAATTAAGAGAGCCAAGATCTGTCATAGCAAACTCACCATGAAGAGCAGTGATAACACGCTGTAAAAATGCAGCAGAAGAAGCTGCCAAGATAATATCATCCACATACAGTAACAAGTAGGCCATGTCAGATCCACGATGAAACACAAAAAGCGACGCATCAGTTTTGCTATGTTGAAAACCAATGCGAGTGATAAAACCTGCAAACCTCTGAAACCAAGCTCTAGGGGCTTGCTTAAGCCCATACAATGACCGCTGCAAATGACAAACATAATCTGGGTGAGCAGGATCTACAAACCCAGGCGGCTGATGCATATAAACCGTCTCTGATAAGTGACCATGAAGAAAAGCATTCTTCACATCAAGCTGATGAATAGGCCAATTACGAGACACGACGAGACTGAGTACAGTGCGAATAGTAGCTGGTTTAACCACTGGACTAAAAGTTTCATCAAAATCAATCCCCTGCTGCTGACTACGACCATTAGCAACAAGTCGCGCCTTATACCTGCTTAAAGAACCATCTGCATGAAACTTATGCCTGAAAAGCCACAAAGAACGAACAATATTCACGTTAGCAGGACGGGGCACAAGTACCCACGTTCCGTTAGTAATTAAAGCATTATATTCATCTAACATAGCCTGTTTCCACTGAGGCTCACGAAGAGCATGAACATGAGAACGTGGAAGGGGAGACACAGTAGTGACATGACAGTTCATACGCTCGAGAGGTTTAGAAATGCCGGCTTTAGCACGTGTGACCATGGGATGAGTGTTAATAGCTGTTTGGGTATGTGTAGGAGCCTGCGATGTAGGGGTAATGGGTTCAGTTTGCATATGTGGGTGGTGTGGGGTGTTGGGCTCAGGTGGTTACAAGGTATTGGGCTGAGGTGTGTGCGGGGTATTGGGCTCAGGTGGGTGTTGGATTGGATCATTCACAGGAGGTTGTGACGCGTGACGGGGTAATGAGCTCAGGTGTGGTAACAGGTTTTATCGGTAATGGGATATCATCCAAAAAATCATACACGGGTGGTATGTAATTTTGGAGTGATGCAAAAGGAAAACTCTCCTCGTCAAAACGAACATGTCGCGAGAGTATAACTTTGTTGGATGAGAGATCAAGACATCTATAGCCACGGTGGTTGGCGGGGTAACCAAGAAACACACATGGAGTGGATCGAGGTTCAAGTTTGTGGTTGACAGTGATATAGGGGTAGCAAAGGCAACCGAATACACGTAGAGTGTCATATTCGGGTGTTTGGTTATAAAGTTTGGTAAAAGGAATCTCATTTTGGATGGCTTTTGATGGAAGTATATTGAGTATATAGGCTGCCATATTGAGAGCCTCCACCCAAAAAGATGGAGGCATGTGTGCTTGAAAAAGTAAAGTGCGGATGAGATTATTAATAGTACGTAACATGCGTTCGGATTTGCCATTTTGTTGTGAGGTGTGTGGGCAAGAGAAGCGAAATTGAATACCATGAGTACGAAAGAACTCATGAAAGCGGGCATTGTCATATTCACCCCCATGATCACATTGTAAAGCTTTTATATCTACACCAAATTGTTTATTAACATAAGCACGGAAAGCAAGAAAATTATCATACAAATCAGATTTTTTAAGCAACGGGTAACCCAAACAAAATGCGAGAAATGATCTAAAAAGATAGCATAATATTTAATACCACTTTCACTCGAAATAGGAGATGTCCATAAATCCGAGTGGACAATGTCAAAAATAGATGCAACCTTCGACTCCGAAGTATAAAAGGGAAGCTTAACCTAATTGACACGCATGACACAAAGCGGACAACTTTGATTTATTACATGAAATGAAATAACTAGACTCCAAACGACGAAGCACATCTTCACCGGGGTGCCCGAGGCGTCTGTGCCACGTAGTATGACTAAACGAAAGCAAAGCAAAAGGAGGATGCGTGGATGACGGTTGTGTAACCGGGTAGAGATCGCCCGTGCTATCACAACAGAGAAGAAGTCTGCCCGTCTGGTAATCCTTCACAGAAAAACCATAAGCATCAAACTCAACAGAAACGTCATTATCACGCGTAAATTTACGAACAGCAATTAAATTTTTAATAATGTGAGGTGTGACAAGTATGTGGTTAAGTTGTAAAGGTTTAGTAGAAGTATACAATGAGCTATGTCCAGTATGTGTAACCGGTATAGAAGCACCGTTTCCAACATACACGGATGGATAAATGCAAGAATTACTAACAGAAGTGAGGATACCTGCATTGTCCGCCAAGTGAGAAGAAGCACCCGTGTCCATATTCCATGCTGGATCCGGATGAGTCATGGTCTGAAAAGCTTGAGGAAGCATGGTTGCCTGTGACTGAAGAGCACCTGGAACCGAGTAAGCATACTGCCCGGGTAAGAAAAGACTACTGCCTGGTTGTTGAACCTGGTTACCAAAAACAGGTGGAGATACAAACTGGCCTGGTGTACGTTAGGAGCAGCTACCAAGTGGGCCTGTGGTGTTTGCTGGGCCTGGCCAGCATGTTGGGCCTGGCCAGCATGTTGGGCCTGAGATGCAAGTGGCATTTGTAAAGCTGATGGAAACTGGGCCTGTGGTGCATTAGGTTGGGCCTGTGGTGCATTAGACTGAAAAGCAGGTACTCCCATACCAGGCTGAAAAGGCCCAAAAGCTGTTTGTAAGTACATAAACGGGTTAACACATCCCATGCCTTGCATATTATACGGATTAAAAGGCACGACATGTGGAAGTGAAGCATGAGCAGGCGGGTGCAAACTTGGAGCATTAGTCTGAGTTACACGAGGAGTGTAGGACCCGGGAGATTTGTTATGAGAACTTGCACCACTATTAGTCGAACGTGGTTTTGAGTCATTAGTGCCATGAGAAAACTTACACCGAGAGCCGTACGTACAAGAACCACGTTGAAAATTTTGGCAAAGTTCAATTCCCACATTGTTCACAGTTCCAGGCTTGGGAGTATTGGAGTTAGTAGCAACAAGCACAGTAGGCGATGATGATGTGGTGTTGAGGTTTGAGAAAGCACTTGTGAGTTGTGCCATATCAGATTCTTCCAAAAGTACCATTGATCTCACTTGATCAAACGTGGGTAGAGTTTCCCGATGACGAATAATACGCGTAATTTCAGGAAACTTAACTCGAAGACCGTTAATAGCGTAAGTGACAAGGCTCGAATCGCTTACCACGGACCCGAGATTGGCAAGGCGATCGGCCTTCGACTTGATCTCCTGAAAATAATCATTAACTGATAAAGTTCCAATGGCCATATTACGAATCTCATTATCGAGTTGAATAACTCGAGCAGCTTTGTTGTCATGAAAAAGATCCCGAAGCTTTTTCCAGACTTCGTGAGCCATGGTACTATCATCAATAACCATATCCACCAACTTAGGGGAGATAGTGGAATACATCCACATGACCACGAGTGAGTCATTTGTTTCATGCAATGGATCGGGTGGGGCGGTGCTTGTAGACGCGGGTGCATTAAGATGATGATGAACATCATACGTTTTGCAAAACCGTTTGAAGAGATTGCTCCATGAAGTGTAGTTGAGTTTATCTAGATCAGGGGGGAGGGGATACACGCCTTGATGCTAGCGATTGAATAAGCTTTATCAATTGGTTGTTTGGGTGGATTTGGGATAGCGTCTCCTGCCATGATGCTATGACAGAAGTGTAGGCAAGCGAAGCAAAGAAAAAAGTTATAATGTAAGCAGCAGCAGAGTGCAATTGGCAGCAGAAGTAATTAGCAAGCGTAAAAAAAATTAGGGTTTAGGTGGAGGATCTTGAGGCTGTGATACCATATTAAATTTAGGTTTAATCCCCTTGATTCATTAATAAGAAACGTTCGGTATATATATTACATATAACCGACTACAAACAATAACCCATAATGGGCCTTAAACACTTAGGCTAAACATAAAGTAACGGGCTAATAATAGAGCTGCTAATAATTTTGTCTTTGAAAAAGTTTGGAAAAGTCAAATCTCTATGCATCCAACTTCCGTCTTTTAATATTGATAGTGATTTGTTTTTCCAGTGGAAAATTATGTTTGGAATAAAATGTGATTTATTTATATGTCTTTCACCCAACTCAATTTACCATAACAAGGAATCATATGTCAATGAAAATGGTGAGGAACAACAAACTATGGAGGCGATCAGGGAGCCGTATGATATCGAGTTGCAACGTATGATGTATGTGTGGATGAGTCATAGGATGGTGTGGAGCTACATTGAAAATGTCCTATTGCTGGAAGAAGTTTCCATTGTTGATTCAGGGAAAAGGGGCAGGTTTTCTCTTGATGCAGGAAAAATTGCTGAGATGAGGAACTGCCCAACTCCACCCTTTGAAAAATTTGAACAGAGGTTCATGTTTCATATAAATATGTATCGTAAGTGTCGTCAATGGAGTAGTTTTCCCTTGTTGGAATTGCCAATTTCAGGGTACGTGATGAAGAGGGTATCTTTAATCTGTCTAAAGTTGAATGATGTCCCACATGATAGTGATAATGATAATTATAATACTATGTATGGTGATGAGGATTTCTTTGAAAATGTTGTCCCTTCAGCGACATCCAATGATTTTGAAGACGTGCTGTATTGTGAAGCTCTGGATGAGATTTTAAAGGAGGAAAAGGGTCGTATCAAGTTCCTAATGAGTGGCGGAGCGCGCAGGCCATGGAGACACCTTCTCTAGGCCTAGGATTTTAATGAATCTGTCTAGAAGTACTACTAAACATTTGTTTTTGTGGTTCTCTGTTATGTAAGGGATTGTTTGTTTTATGTGTTTAAGTAAACTCCACGTTCTTGAATGTTTGACTTTCTTTTGTTATTTTTCTTTGACTCTATATATGTGGGTTTTTATTCTCTTGGACTAGTGAACTGATGTTAAATGTGTTTCACCAGTTACACAGTGTTGCGTAAGGGTCACGTAAGATTATATAGCTAAACATCATAACAAAAATCTGTTAGGGAATAGCATCCGTAATTGTTGATAACCGGTTACCAATTGTTATAAATCTATTGAAGACTTCTGATTGAGAACTCGTTTTAGGACTCTCGACACATTGAGCTGGTCGGAGTGATTATTCTCGAATTATCTTTTACTTGTCCGTTTTATCAAAGAGAGACGTCCATATCAATATATAAACAATATGTGCGTGTGTAATTAAAGCAAAGAACTAAAACCAGATGCAAAGAAAATTTGGAATATTATTGTTTGTCCTTCAAATCATCACACTGGCTAAACATATATTGATGCGAGTTATCAACAGCTAGATGTTTTAAAAATACTAAGTGTATTAAGAATATGGCATTTAAACTGTCAAATATTTTTTATGATCTTTCAAATGAAGAAGACTCTTTGGTTTAACCTGTAGCTGATAAAATTGAGGAATATGAAGAAGGTAGAAAGATATTTGTGTTCCGATATCTCATCAAATGTATAAGAGTGCACGGTATCATAACGCCACTCCTCACTTTCGTGTGTGCCAAATCGGTGCCATGACACCCCCTCCCGCGCCAATTTGCCATGCACCATGACTTGAGCTATGCCAATGGCGTGTTCTATAACAATGGTTGTGTATCTGTAGGTCTCAAATGGGTTGGTTTGGCTTTGTGTTATGAGTGAGGAAGTTTTGGGTGTGTAAGTAATGAAGTTGTGATAAAAAGAAAATGTTGAGGTGACCCAAGTCATGACACCTTAAGCTCTTATCTTTAGTGGTGTTTAGACGTTCTCTTTTAAAAATTTGTGTAAGCTTTTGCGTAAACCAACTTAAGAGTTAAGCCGTTGTTGATTTATGTTTAACAAATCAAAGCAAAAAACCAACATTAATCCGATTCATTTAACTTTAACATTCAAATTCGACTTTTTTAAAACACAAGTTTTCCAATGACTCTACTTTAAAAAATAAAATGGAATCATAGGAAAACTTTTGGTGAAATATGCATAATAAGATCACCAATTTTAACAAATAAAAATATTCAACTTAAACACAAATATATTCCACAACATCACTCACGTACACATAAAAACAAAAAAGTTGGTCGTCTGCACAGCCAGTCGTGCTTAAAGTTGGTTGACAACCGAATCGTGAGGTGTGATAAGGGACGACCGAGTTGTAGAGGAGGGGTGGGGGACACGTTGTCTAGCCTCCACTACACCAAACCTTGAGTTATGTAAAAATTTGAAAATTTAGTAAGTTTAGGGTGCGTTTAGTTGATAAAAAATATCCTCATTTATTAGGAAAATTTTCATGTGAAAATGAAAAGTTTGAAAATCCGTTTAGTCACACTTTTTCCCAACAATTTTAAAAAAAAGTGAAATTCTCATTTCCTAAATTTTAACTAAAAAATTAAAAAGCCTGTTCTACAATTCTCACTTTTTTATTTCTCATTTTGTTTTTCTCAACTCCAAAAAAAACACGTACACCATTCTACCCCTAATCTCTCGTGTCATCCTCCACCGCTCACCGTCGCCGCCACCGCTCGCCGTCGCCGCCACCAACGTAATTTGAGGTAATCTTCTTATCATTTTATAAAAAGAAACTATAACTCCAACTAAACGGGTTTTCAAAATTCCCAAATCTTCTCTAAAGAAAAAAAAAAAGTCATTCCCTTCTCAAGAAATTTAGAAACAAGAAAAAGAGAAAATTTTTGTTCTACAACTACAAGGCACCTCAGTTTTTTAGCGTAAATGCTTCTTTAGTTAAGTTTATGGGGGTGATACTCACACCACATCTTTTAATGCATGCACCACAATTTATGTATTACAGTATTGTACGGTATAAACTGTAATGCACAAATTGTGGTTGCATGCATCAAAAGTTTATATAGCCCAATAAAAGCCCCTAGCCCCCTAATTCTTTCAAGAGTAAAGATGAACTTCCCTTGTAAGTTTTAACCAAAATTCACGTGAGTTCCATGTGGTACTAAAAAGAACATAGAACCCTGTATAAACCCTAGCCACTACCAGTATTCTGTTTCGTGGGGGATTTGGGGGTTAAGGAAAGCCGCCGTTGCTGTATCTTCCCCAATGTAGGTTTCTTCTTCTTCTTTATTTTGTTTATTGTATACCCAAACACCCCCAAATGTTTTACGGTAAAATTAGTTTAGTTCATTGGGGTGTTTGGGATTTACCACTTTCTTAAACTATTTATCTGCTTTTTATTGCATTTTTTAATTAGAGAACAGGGCATATAAGCACTTTTAGATTCCTTTTTGAGTTTTTCAAGCCAACTAAATAGTTTAAATAAATCAGTTAAGGGGTTTTACTAGGAATAATAACATTTCCATGTGGGTATTAAAACAAAGTATTTATGTTAAGGGCGGTTTTACTTTTAGGGTCGTGGTTAGGGCTGCGGTGGTGGAGTTCATAGTTTTTGGCTAGTTATGTAGTTCGTTATGCAACTCGTTGGTTCGGGTAGTGGTGCAGCAAGGGGTTTGTGTATTTGGTTCGATGTATACAGGGTCAGTGGTCTAAGGTTTGAGGGCTGTGGTCGTGGTTGTTTTTTTTTACCCGTTTTCATTCTTCGTACAGGGTGATTGCCCTCAAGTTGTTTGCGTTTGATGGCTTTAGATGGTGGAGTTTTTCTTTCGACTGGTTGTGCTGAGTTATTTGGGTTGTAATTGGATCGTTTTAGGTGGGTCATCTCCTTTGACGTTGTTATAGTTATAACATATATTGCCTTTTATAAAATAAAACAAGAAAGTAAGGATTTATTGTTTAGTTCCTATGGGGTAACTAGTGGAGATTGTTTAGTTCATATTGTTGTTGTTGTCAAAACATAGTACTCCGCTTTATAACGCTTTATAATTATTTGTCGGTGTTTGAGATACATTTGCTTATTATTGCAGAGAAAAAAAAAAAAAAAAAAAAAAAAAAAAAAAAAAAAAAAGAAAAGAAAAAAAAACTTTATACAACATAAGCCATTAAGAACAAATCAAAGGTGGTTAGCTTGATATTAATCCGAACAATCACAAACGCAAAAGTGTCAAATACAAAAATTTCAAATAGAAAGATATTAGAACAACCCCAGATCATGTCACTATTCAATTTTCTGTAACAAGCTTTTCTTAACATAGTGCAAGTACCAATTATCTTATTCATGGTTAAACGGGTAGAAAGAAAATTTTTATATAATAAAACTAAGCAATTGGTTATAAATAATTCCAAACAACCATAATCGAAAAAATTATGAATTGCACCCAAACCCCCAGGTCAGAAATACAGCAAACCCAAACACCATGTATTCAGATATTAAGCCAGCCGAATAACCTCAGATACATTGGATTCACTCTTCAAGGTCTATGGTCATTGCTTGTGCTGCAAATATATCGACATATTCATACTTACGTACAGGTGAGGCATGGGTTCTTGGGTTTAATGATAGATAGCAGTAAATATAGAACACTTCACGTGTGACGTATGTGGTTATAAAACATGCATATCGTGAAGAGTAACACGATTTAACACCATGTTCCACCAACACCCTCTCATAACAAGTATATCCATTAATTTGTATCTCAAATTAAAGAGTCAATATAAATGAACCAACTCTGCTCCGGACATGTTTTACTTAACCCTAACTTGAACGCAACCACTATATCACACACACAGATGATGGGATATGATAGCACCATACACTGCAATTTAAATCCTCTAAACTTCCTCCAAAGATAAAACATCAATGACCAAGGATTAACGAGCCAAACTACAAAAGCAAATAGCAATGATGAAGTTTACGAGCACTGAATCTGGTATAAACGAGCACAACATAACAGTACGAAACACCCACATAACACAACAGCACAATGGCTCTGTGCAGCCACTACAATAAGTTAACAATACACATAACATGCTCCCAAATGGATCCTACTTA
>LBNU01004570.1:0-13448 GCA_014162995.1 Artemisia annua | reverse complement strand
AAGAACAAAGAAAAGTCATATTATAAAGATCACAAAGCATGAAGGAACAAAGAACGATGAACGTTGAACAATGACTTATCTGATGTTTTCTAAAGACGTCAAGAGCAAAGAATGTTAAAGTTTAAAGACAAAGATGAAGACGTCACGCAACCTTCAATGACCAACACTTAGGGGGAGATTGTTAGCTTTGTATTTTTTATAATATGAAGTGTCGGTCATTAAAGTCTTAAATCATGTAATAGGTTGCGTTAGAAAGCGTTTCAAGAGTTATGAGTCCATTAGTTCAATAAGAAAGAAGTCGAAGGGCCAAATATGTATAAGTTGTAAGGTCAAGACTTCATAGCTATATAATGTTATGTAAGCCTCATTTGTGAGGTTGAGCTTCATCATTTGAATAACACACATAGTTCATATCTTTACATGATGTTCTCCACTCTTTCTCTCTCTACTCTCTCTCTAGAATAAGATCATAAGTTGTGAAAGAAGTTGTTATCCAAGGTCCTACAACACGGTTAGATCCTCCTCCAAGAAAATGAACTATCAAAGCTTCCCTTCCAGTATATGCATCATCTTCTTGTCCTAAATAACCTGTTAGCATGGAAACACTACAAGAAACCTCGCGTAAAATCGGTGGCATTATTCATATATATATATAGACGTATACCTAGAAAGCAAGTAAGATATAATGCTTGTGNNNNCATAACCGTCCTTCAACTTTAAATTGTAGCAGCAGACACCCAGTAGCAGAGTCATATAACTAGCAGCAGAGTTGACTACTGCTTATGAACCCAAGCAGTGGTTTGACTTTTCTTGGACAAAAAGTCAAGAATCGAATCAAATATCTTCAATAAGAGGCAGTTACCAAAAATTGAATACCAATCACCAACTCCTCATTAATTACCATAACTCCTAATTGATCCTCAATAAAAGGGGATCAAATCCAATTGATTTTCCAAGCAAACCATAATCACTTCAAAAAACACCACAAAACTTAATCAATATCTCCAATATTTTCCAAAACAAGCACAATGTCTGACAATAGAGAAAGAATCAACATCTCCTCAGATTCTTCAGACTCAGAGTCAAATAATCCACCCTTTGCACCATATCGACCACCCAAATGTGGTAGAAGAACTAAGGAACAAGCCCGGAAGTTCAAGCATGACATCAGTGCAAAATACCTTCCTTTTCATAGAGATTACCAGTCACCAAATCCATCACATCCACCACAAGCACCACACATGACCTCCTCATTGGCTCAAGAAATCCCAAAGGATTTGGTTAAAGCTTTGAGAAAGCATTTGGAGTTTTTGCAAGCAGAAACTTCACAACCAGAGGCACCAGTTCCTCCTCCAAAGACCCAAGCAGAAGCACCAGTTCCTCCTCCTCCACAACCATCAGCATCAGTTCCTCTTTCTCACACTCAATCTTCACAAGCAGAGGGACCTTCTGAATCACATGGAGTTGTGATTGGCCTGGTGTGTCCAAGAGTGTGGGATATGGCAACTCAGTCCATGGGAAGAAACAGAACCATGCCAGATTCCCAATCCTTGAGAGATGCTCTTGCCAATGTTGCCCAAAAACAAGAGAGGAGAGACTCCAAGGCCAAGGGAAAAGGTCCCATGTAATAGGTGTTAGGGTTGTGTGAATGTTTCCTTTTGTGTTTTGAAAGCTTTTAGTAATCTTCTTTTGCTTGTAATGATCATCCTTTGAATAATTAATGAAGTATCTCTGTTCTTCTTTAACTTCAATGCAATCTTTGAATGGACATTAGCTCTAAAGAACGTCATTAACACTTAAACTTTCCCTGCAAAAGATTAGTCCAAAACACAAACACAAAAAAAGCACTATACTGCTAAGTCATACTCTAGCAGTAGAGTAGAGCATTAGCAGCAGAGTATAATCAGCAGTAGAAACAACCTTGTTAGACCAATAACAGTGCAAAATACTTTTACAAAACTTTACAAAAACACAATGAGATAAGTTTTTCAAAGATTTCTCATACCAATACTTGCAACTAAAAACTGAAATCTACCCACATCAAAGTGTTTAGTAAGTAGATCAACAACATTTAGATCGGTATGAATTTTAACAACTTGAATTAGTTTCTTTTCATAGCAATCTCTGATAAAATGATGTCTTATCTCAATATGTTTTGTTTTAGAATGAAAAACAGTATTTTTGATGATGCACAATGTACTGTTATTGTCAATGAAAATTTTGGTGTTCATAAAATTGTACCCATAGTCCAACAATTGGTTTTGCATCCAAAGTACTTGACCACAGCAACTTGAAGCAGCTACATACTCTGCTTCTGTTGAAGAGTTTGCCACCACAGTTTGTTTCTTACATTGCCATGACACCAATCTGCTTCCCAGAAATTGACAACCTCCTGTTGTGGATTTCCTATCCAAGCTAGCCCCAGCATAATCACTGTCTGAGTATGCTTCCAAATGAAATGGTGAATCCTTAGGATACCAAAGCCCCAATTTGGGTTGATACCTTAAGTATCTAAAGATTCTCTTCACAGCATTAAGATGTGATTCTTTGGGATTGACTTGATATCTTGCACAAGCACATACAGCAAACATAATATCTGGTCTTGAAGCTGTAAGGTACATCAATGAACCAATCATTGACCTGTACAAGTGAACATCCACCTCTTTGCCATACTCATCATTCATCAATGGCTTATCTTTCTCATGAGTTGTCTTTGCAGGCTTGGCATCTTCAAATCCAAACTTCTTTAAAATGTCAGCCACATACTTATCTTGGCTGATGAATATACCATCATGCAGTTGTTTCACTTGCAATCCCAAGAAAAATGTAAGTTCACCCATGGAACTCATAGAAAATTTATTCTTCATGATCTTCTCAAACTCCTCACACATAGCTTTGCTTGTAGAACCAAAAATGATATCATCTACATATACTTGAACCAGCAAAATATCACCTTTGTTCTTCTTAATGAATAAGGTTTTATCAATTTTACCCTTCTCATATCCACAATCCAGCAAATAAGTTGATAACTTTTCATACCATGCTCTGGGAGCTTGATGCAATCCATATAGTGCTTTCTCAACCTTGTAAACTTTGTCAGGAAAATCTGGATCTTCAAAACCAGGTGGTTGTGTCACATAAACTTCTTCCTTGATTTCCCCATACAGAAAAGCACTTTTAACATCCATTTGATATACAACAAAATCTTTGTATGAAGCATAAGCCAAAAACAGTCTTATGGCCTCAATTCTTGCCACTGGTGCATACACTTCATCATAATCAATACCTTCTTGTTGTGTGTATCCTTGAGCAACCAACCTTGCTTTGTTTCTGATCACAATTCCTCTTTCATCTCTTTTACACCTAAAAACCCATTTAGTACCAATTGCCCTTTTTCCATTAGGCAAATCCACCAAGGTCCAAACTTCTTGTAATCTGAATTGAAGAAGCTCTTCTTGCATGGCTTCTACCCAGCTTGAATCTTGTAATGCTTTATAGGCATTTTTGGGTTCAACTTGTGATAGGAAACAAGCAAATAGACAGTTTTGCAGATCTTTATGACTGTTTCTTTGATGAAGAGATCTTACAAAGAAAGCTTTGTGTAAGATATCTTTTTGCTCTTTAGTCATCCTCCTAGTTTGCACAGTTGATGATGGATCACCCAAAATGTTTTCTTTGGGGTGAACTTTGTGAACTCTTGTAGTTTTGGTTGGACTAACTGGAATATTAGATTCCAAATTAGTAACATCTGCTGCAGCTCCAAAGATTTGAGGATCAAGAGCCTCATCATCAGTATCAGAATAGATCTCTGTCAAACCAGGTGTAGTGGAATCATCAGGGTATGGTGAATCAGCAAGAGATATACCCTGTGAATCAAAAGTTGGAAACTTGTGTGTAGCAGTAGTGTTGCTAGGTCCAGCAGCAGAGTGTTCATTAGCAGTAGAGTTATGAAGACTGCTGCTAGAAGTAGTTTCCTTAGGTTTTTCCACCACTTCATCAACTTTTGGTTCTCCCTCACTTCCTTTAGGAGAATCTTGGACAACATCATCTTGTGAGCTCCTTTCCTCCTGTGTAGGAGAAATATTTGGTCCAAGGCTCAATTTTTCAATCAACACAAACTCCTTTTGGGAATCAGCTTCCTTAGCAGCAGAGTCATTTGATTGATTACCTGCAAGAGAGTTAGTATCCATTCCTGCAAACACTGGCTCATAATTCATGGTTTTGGTTAGCATATCAATATCAAATAGCCATTCTGGTCCAGTTCCTGCACTATTGGTTTTATTCTCATCAAACTCAATATGCAGGTTTTCTTCCACAAATCTAGTTCTTTTATTGTATACTCTATAAGCTTTACTATTGACAGAGTATCCAACAAAGTAACCTTCATCAGCCTTTTCATCAAACTTGCCTAATTGGTCTTTGGTATTTAAGATGGTAATAGGACACCCAAATGGTCTAAAGAATGCTATCATTGGCTTTTTACCATGAAATAATTCATAAGGGGTCTTATTATGAGGCTTAACTACCTTACTCCTATTTTGCACAAAGCAGGCAGTGTTCACTGCTTCAGCCCAAAAAGGTATAGGTAATTTTGAATCTGACAACATAGTCCTAGCAGCCTCAATCAATGTTCTATTTCTCCTCTCAGCTACACCATTTTGTTGAGGAGTTCTAGCAACACTGTACTGTCTTAAAATACCCTTACCCACACAGAACTGATTCATTGTATGATTCTTAAACTCAGTTCCATTGTCACACCTTATTATCTTTACCTTGTGATTTATTAGGTTTTCTATTCTAGTTATGAACTCCTTAAGAATTTCAGGTGTTTCATCTTTAGTAGCTAGAAAGAATACCCAAGTAAACCTACTGAAATCATCTGTGACAACTAGACAAAATTGCTTCTTATTCAGACTTTTCACAAAAACAGGTCCAAATAAATCCATATGAAGCAAATGCAAAGGCTCATCAATAGTATTCACAACTTTGGACTTAAAAGATACTCTGTGTTGTTTACCCTTTTTACAGGCAACACAGGTTTCATCATTTTCAAAAACCTTTGAAGGTAACCCTCTCACAAGATTACTTTTTACCAATTTATTCATGGTTTTGAAATTTATGTGTCCAAGTCTCCTATGGCATAATTTGGATTCATCAAAGGTGGCTTTAGCAAAAAGACAAGTTACATCTCTTCTAGGAACTATGTTCTTTATATGATCACTGTATATGTTGTCATTTCTTGGAACATTGAGTAGCACATACTTGTCATCTGGTAACTTAAAGTCAGAAGAAAGGACAAGACATTCGGTGTCAGTAAAAAGAACAAAATTCCTTTTGTCACACATTTGTGAAACACTAAAGAGATTAAACTTAAGTCCTTTAACTAACATCACATTTCAAAATTCAAATTTCCTGTTTTTATAGTACCAACACCAACAATGTTTCCACCTGTAGGATCATTACCAAAATCAACACATCCACCATCAATAGGCACAAAGTCTTCAAGTTGGGATATGTCACCAGTCATATCTCCAGAGCATCCACTATCCACAATTCCTTGGTCTTTTAGCTTGTCTTGTAGATTGCCCTGCACATAAAGTAGAGAAATTAGTTTCTCTTTTTGACCCAAGACATTACTGTAGGACCTTGGATACAACTTATTTCACAACTTATCTTGCTTATTCTAGAGAGAGAGTAGAGAGAGAAAGAGTGGAGAACATCATGTAAAAATATAAGAACTATATGTTATTGCAAATGTTGAAGCTCAACCTTCAAATGAAGGCTTACAATGCATTATATAGCTATGAAGTCTTGGCCTTTCAACTTATACACATTTGGCCCTTCGACTTCTTTCTTATTGAACTAATGGACTTATAACTCTTGAAACGCTTTCTAACGCAACCTATTACATGATTTAAGACTTTAATGACCGACACTTTAATTTATAAAAATACAAAGCTAACAATATCCCCCTAAGTGTTGGTCATTGAAGGTTGCGTGACGTCTTCATCTTTGTCTTTAAACTTTAACATTCTTTGCTCTTGACGTCTTTAGAAAACATTAGATAAGTTATAGTTCTTTGTTCATCGTTCTTTGTTCCTTCATGCTTTGTGATCTTTATAATATGACTTTTCTTTGTTCTTTGTTGTTGTGGTTGTTCATCTGCCTTATGTCACTACTTCGTCTTTGTAGGTTAGTCGCCTTTCCAACATGCTTATACATCTTTAGTCTTTGCCATAGATATATTTGTTGTCACGGTTCTTTCACTTTGATCTTTGTCACTTAACTTTGTAGATTCTTCTTTTTGGCGTAGAATCTTTCTTTGACTGTTGCTTTCCTTTGATCTTAGTGAGAACTTTCCTTTGACATTGAGATGTATGTATGAGCATGTGGAAATTAGTGTGGTGGTTGTACCTGCATAAACTTGTTAGTAATAAAGCAACCGGTACTTACAGGTTCGAAATTAGAGATCGTCAACAGCATATTGTGAAGACTTTCTCCAACCCTTACCATGGACGTTCCTAATCGGATACCCTCGAAAGAGCTTACACAGACATACCGAAGTACACCCACGATTAGGTGAGTCAATGGACATCACCCCATGACTGTAGACCGTTTGAATCCACCGAAAACACTAAGCGTAACCCACAAGAGATTACCGAAGTGACCTGCTCTCAGGGCTGTTTGATGTTGACCCTGGCAGGAGTTTCTGTTCAATCATTGAGAAGTACATAAGTAAATTCTCTCATAAACGTTCTGGCAGATTGCTAAGATCTGCGTAGGACTCTAAAGTTTACACCTGGCATCCATTGATGTAGAACAACCAGTGTAATAATATTGTGTGTTCCTATGAGATCTTTTGATGAATCTCTTGGCTCTAGACTCAATAAGTGCACATTTAGTCATCGGAGGAATGGAGCAGAGTACCTCCTTTTCAATATCAACACACTCGGAATGAGTGGTCAATAGATTATGCAGGGTTCTCCGTGAGAATGAAACAAGTATCTTTTGAGAGATACCCGAGTGGCTAGAAGGTTTAAGTGCAGTGCGTCACTGGGTCCATGACGTCTTGTCTTCAATACCGATGTCACCTTAGTAACAATCAGTAGCAAATGAATTGAACCCGGTGTCTGACCTATGGTTGAACATATGGAGGGCTCATTTCTTTTCACCCTTTCTCATTTCATTTCCTTTTCATTCTTCAACCCCTTCTTTCCCTTTCATTCTTTACTCCTTCTTTTAATCATACCTAAGGACTTCTAATTCTATCTATTAGGATTGTCCTTGGGTAGATCCCTCCGGTTCTGGCGGATCATAGGACGGTTTTTCCTAACCTTAGTCACCTTATATCTCCATGACTATTCTATTGTTGCCATAAACCTTTTTCTTGAAAATCTCTCAAAGTGTTTATGATAATAAAACACATTTTTGTTAACACATTGAGAGTTTTGCACTTTTGAAATACTCCCTCTTCACATGTGCTCATGATATGTTAAGATAAATTTGCACATGTTGGGTAGACTTGGCACTTTTTGAATTGATCCACTCTTAATAGACATATACCCGAGGGACACGTTTACGTTGCTTAGTTAAAGAGATCCATTATCAGCTTTTAGGTGACAACTAGCCCTAATAACTAACTTGAAGTTGGTAACATTCCTAAAAAGGAAGTTAGACCCGTCATAGTAAACATCTAAAAGAGTTTCTCGAAATGGTACTTCTCTACTTGGATAAATCCTTTCGAATACTAACATTTTGTTTCGTCAATTCGAGAGTCTTTTCTGAGTCAAGTACAAGACCTTTAAGTCTTAACTGACGAGCTCGAGATTCTTCCACAACTTTTGAACATTTTTGATCACATTAATCACGTCTTCTCCCCCTCAAAAATAGCATACCGTGATATTTTTGATATCAACTGATGAAAAGCATTTGGAGAGAAAGACTGACTTTTTCGCATGAAATTGGAACATTTTTCTTTTTTATTTTTATACTCCCCCTCAAAGAAAGCATATTGTTTAAACATAAAGTTTAAAGTCAATTTTAATGAATTTAGAGGGAGTTTTTTCTTTGAAATATGAGTTATGTACTGAAATGTACACAAGTCATTTAGTTTTTAGGCTAAGTGCTTAAAAAGTTTTTGAAACCTTTGTATTTAATTGAGCACTTTCCTTTCTTTGAAAAACGAGTTCTTAGTTGAAATACTAAGAAGTCATTATTGAGGCCCGGGTTGCGTACTGAAGTATACGAAAGCCATTGTGAAGAAAAATTTAGAGAAACGACATGTTTTAGAAAACATTTAAATGAACTCTCGCTCAAGCATATGTACATATCCGTGTCATTTTTGAAAGGCATTTCTAGAAACGTACATAATATCGATTATACGAGAGACATGTCGTGAGAAGAATATTTTTGGATTTTTTGATTTTATATTATTTTTGTGTTTTTGAAAATTTTCTATTTTTTATTTTGTCTTTGTTGGTTTTTCAAATTTTGTATTTTCTTTTTTCAAAAATATTTACAGCGAAGCGGTTTTGAAAAAGTTTTTCAAGAGGAATCGAGAAGACGTTCTAACTCCTCAGGGGTTAGGCTTCGCATGCCGATTCGTCGAACTAATTCGTCAAACCTTTCTTTTGGAAGGGCTTTAGTAAATAGATCGGCAAGTTGGTAATCCGTCTTCACGAAATGTATTTCAACAGTACCCTCTTCTACGTGCTCTTTTATGAAGTGGTAGCGGACTCTAATATGCTTCGTCTTAGAATGATGCACGGGGTTGCATGAGATGGCTATGGCACTTTTCGAGTCACAATACATAGGTATGCGGTCGAAATGAAAACCATAATCTGTGAGCTGTGTCCGCATCCAAAGAACTTGGGCACAACACGCAGATAGAGACACATACTCGGCTTCCGCGGTTGACAGTGCGGTGCAATCCTGTTTCTTAGACGACCAGCTAACCAGTTTTTCACCCAAAAATTGTGCTCCGCCTGATGTACTTTTTGCTGTAACTTGATCACCTGCATGGTCGGCATCTGAAAATGCTGTTAGATTAAACCCCGAATCCTTCGGATACCAAAGTCCCATGTTAATGGTTCTTCGAAGATACCGAAAGATCCGTTTAACCTCTTTGAGGTGAAGTTCGGTAGGCTTTGCCTGAAACCGTGCTAAGAGACAAACAGCAAATTGAATATCTGGTCGACTAGCAGTTAAGTACATGAGAGAACCAATCATACTCCGATATTTCTTCGGATCTATGGGTTTCCCGAATAAATCAGCACCAATTTTCGGTGAAGTGACCATTGGAGTACCAACAGAGTCACAATCTTCCATGCCATGTTTCTTTAAAATCTCAATTGTATATTTAGCTTGATTGATAAAAATACCACTAGGGGACTGATGTACTTGTAAACCAAGAAAGAATTTTAGTTCCCCCATCATGGACATTTCAAATTTGCTTTTCATGAGATTTTCAAATTGTTTTGAAAGATTAGGATTGGTTGATCCAAAGATGATGTCATCGACATAAATTTGAACAATTAAGATGTCATCTTTGTGTTTTTTAGTAAACAAAGTTTTATCAACCGTTCCTGTGGTGAAATTGTTTTTCAGCAAGAAAGAAGACAGTTCGTCATACCACGCCCTTGGAGCCTGTTTCAAACCATAAATGGCTTTCTTAAGCCTGTAGACGTAGTCTGGATGTTCTTTGTCGACGAATCCCTCTGGCTGCGTCACATACACTTCCTCTTTCAAAGTTCCATTCAAGAACGCAGTCTTAATGTCCATCTGATAGACGGTGATGTTTTTGTGAGCGGCATAAGCTAAGAAAATCCTGACTGCTTCAAGTCTAGCAACGGGCGCGAATGATTCTTCGAAATCTATCCCTTCTTCTTGCGGATATCCTTTAGCCACAAGACGAGCTTTGTTGCGGATTACAGTCATTTCTTCATCCAATTTGTTCTTCCACAACCATTTAAGATCAAAAACACGTTTCTCAAGTGGTCGAGGTACAAGTTCCCAACTATCGTGTAAATTGTATGAAAGAATTTCATCCTGCATCGCTTCAATCCACGGGTATTCTGCCATTGCCTCTCGAATGTTCTTAGGTTCTTTCAAACTTAAAGCACAGATGTAGATACATAATTCGAGATCGGTGGCAAGTTGTCTCCTCGTCTGAACTGGCCTGGATGGTTCACCAATGACATGTTCGATTGGATGGTCTTTAGTCCATTTGAGTGTAGAAGGGTACCTTGAATTCAACATATGCGTGTTAGATGGTTCATGTAACCTCGAAGAAGATGATTCAGATTCAGAAGCAAACGGGTTTTCAAAAACTTCTTCTTCTTCGTCTAACGTAGCATTTTGTTGTGAAGATTCTCCTTGAAAAGTTGAATTTTGGTTTTGCTCATCAACTCTTGGTAGAACAGTTTCAATCACTGGAGATGCTGGAGTAGATGTTGATGATGTTGTTGAGGGAGTTGGTGCTTGAGTTTCGACTGTTGTAGATGCATCTTGTGTTTGTGGTGGTGGTGGTTGTTGATGTTGAGCGGGTGCAGCGGAATGTTGTTTAGATGCATTTGTCGAATTTCCACCATAATATTCATCAAACATGAACTCGAAGAAGTTTTCCAGTTCTTGACTTGTCGGTTTATCTGGTGTAGTTGACTGAGCTCCATTAGGTACGAGTCCTGAACTGATATGTCCAGAAGTCTTTCTGTTATGTTCGGGTCCTAATCCGGATTGATTAGAAGCCATTGGATTAAGCGCGGGTTCTAGAGTGAGTCTCTCAGAAGCCATTTGTGAAATCTCATCAAACTTGACATTCATCGTCTCCATTATCCTTCTCAATCTCCTATTATACACCCTGTATGCCCTCGAAGTTTCTGAGTAACCAATGAAGATTCCAATATCACCCTTAGCTTTCAATTTACCAAGATCTTCTCTGTCGTTCGTCGGATAGCACAAAGCGCCAAACACGTGAAGATAAGAGATATCTGGTTTTCGACCATTCACAAGCTCATAAGGTGTTTTGTTGAATCTGGGATGTATTAAGGATCGGTTTTGAGTGAAACATGCAGTAGCGACAGCATCAGCCCATAAGAATAGCGGTGCACTAGAATAAATCAGCATAGTACGAGCAGCTTCCACAAGAGTTCTATTTCTTCTTTCAACTACCCCGTTCTGCTGTGGAGTTCTAACAACCGATGTTTGATGTGTAATTCCAACATCTTCAAAATACGTTCTTAACTCCTGATTTGTGAATTCTGTGCCGTTATCTGTTCTTACAATCCTTACTGGAGCTTGAAGTAGAACTTGAATACGCTTCAGAAAGGTGATGATGGTGCTAGGTGCTTCATCTTTTGATCTCAAAAACTTCACCCATGTATATCTTGAATAATCATCGACGATAACAAGAATATACTTCTTCCCATTGATACTTTCAACTCTCATCGGGCCACATAAGTCCATGTGTAACAAGTGTAACCTTGCTTCCGAACTAGGTACGGTTTTTGGTTTGTATGTTGCTCTTTTGCTCTTACCTTGTTCGCAAGATGGACATAAGTGTTCTTTGGTGTATTTGAGCTTTGGGAGTCCGTTGACGATGTTGTCTTTGGCCAATTTGTTGATCGTGTCGAAATTAAGATGGGATAAACGTCGATGCCACAACCAATACTTTGTTTCTGATGCTCTTGTCATAAGACAAATTGGTGATGTAGAGGCCATTTGATTGATATCGATAGCATAAAGGTTAGTGTCGCGATTTCCGATTAAAAGATCATTTCCAACCAAATTTCGAACAAAAACCGTATTCCTTCTAAAAGCAACCTCTAACTCTGCATCACAAAACTGCCCGACTGAAAACAAGTTGTGTCCCAACCCTTCGACATAGTAAACCCGAGTGATTAAGTAATTCCCAAACTGAAGATCTCCATAACCCGAAATAGCTGCAATGTGATCATTTCCAAAACGTACCGTTCCCATGAACTTCCAAACAAAGTTGATCAGCAGCTTCAAATTCCCGGTCATGTGCTTGGAGCAACCCGAGTCGACGATCCAAAGACAAATTTCGATAACCTGCGTAGAACAGAAGATTTTGTATTTGGAAACCGTTTCGAATTAGGTTCCATGGGTGTTAGGTCACCATATTAGTAAACACAAGTATTCAAATGAGAGAAATGAGATGAGAAATAGACTTGGTTGATTAAAATCAATATGAAAGATGAAAGAACAATAGTTTGCTTAAGATATGGAATTAACCTACAAAATGAAAGAGTTACATTGTGTCCTATTTATAGGAGAAGGATAGGGCAACACTCCCTTCCTTCCCTATCTTGTATGTCGTGGGCTTTCAAGGCCCATTGGACACTTATTGGACTCGTCTTATCACCAAACGAGTATTAAGCTAAAACGTAACTTAAAGTGATAAAACTAGCAACCTATTACATTTATTGAAATGACCGAGACTTGACTGAATAGTTGAAAACTATGATCCTAACAATCTCCCCCTAAGGATCGGTCATGAAGATTTTTTAATGGATAGAAATTTGTCACGGTCATCGAGGTTGCTTTGAGACGTCTTTTGTTCTTCAAACTGTGAATGTTAACTTTGATAGCTTTAGACGTCTTCCAAAATGATAGTTGTAGAAATATATCATCGTTCTTTGATCTTTGTCTTTGTTGATGTGAAAACGATAGATGAAGTAGTAATCCGCCATTCGTCACTTTTCGTCTTTCCAAGGGATTCGCTCCGTTCCAACATGCTCATACATTTTAACGGTGTCGTTGTTATGCATTCTTAGCTCTTATGTCTTTAGTGTTGAAGATTCATGATTTTGAGGTAGAATCTTTCTTGTTGAAATGTGATAAGGCTTTGAGCTTTCATCGGCATTCTGATGCATGTATGAGCACGTGGAAGTTGGTGTTCAAGACAGCATTTGTACCTGTAATAAGACAGTTAGCAATAATACAACCGATACTTACAGGTTTGAACTAGAATTCGTCAACAGCATATTGTGAGGACTCCTTCTAATTCGCGCCAAGGCCGTTCCTAATCGGATACCCCGTAAGGAGCTTACACGGGCACAACTAAGTACACCCACGATTAGGTGAGTCGCTGGAGATCACCCCACGACTGTAGACCGTTTGATGCCATCGTAAACACTAAGCGTATCCCACAAGGAATTACCGAAGTGACCTGCTGTCAGGGCTGTTTGATGTTGACCCTGGCAGGATTTCCGTTCAATCATTTGAGAAATACCAAAGTAAATCCCTCATGAACGTTCTAGGCAGATTGCTAAAATCTGCGAAGGACTTGATAATTTACAGTTGGTGTCCATTGATGTAAGACAACCAATGCAAGATTACTAAGAGATCTTTGATGTGTCTCGTGGCTCTAGACTCAATTAGTGCAACTTATGGTTTCCTATGCGGAGATTGGGGCAGGGTCTCCTGTT